>JAJHSJ010000015.1:22655945-22877987 GCA_021015155.1 Magnolia officinalis
CAAAACATAATCCAGGGACAGTTATAATACGCAAGCGGGGAAGACTGAAATGAATATATATAACTGTATAAACCAGTGTATGTCCCCAAACATATGTTGGCATGCCAGGTCAAGGATTACAAGTGTAGTTCCAAAATATACGAAATGTGTAGTATTCTCTATTCATAATCCCAGAAAGAAGTCCGCCAGTCAGGCCACAGGCTCACAAGAACTCGCCTGAAGTCTGCATATAGGAGAAGGCCTCCTCGTCCTCCTCGAAGTCTGGCTCCGCCTCGTAGGCATCGCCACCACCTGCATCTAAGAACAGGGTCTGGTTGGTGTGCACAACACCGTCCCGTAACGTGGGAGTGAGTGATCAACTCAGTGGAACAATAAAGCAAAGGTTAACATGTTATCAATTCAATCAAGCGGTAATGATAAAGCAGTAAATCACACATCCCTAAGTACTCTTATTAATGCAAGTATGGTATGTATGTATGATGCATGCCCTCGCCTACGCTCCCTCAGCGACTCCTTACGATCGCGACATGCCACACTCCCTCAGTGCTTGACCATCAACGCCAAAAGCACACGCAATGCGGTGCATGAACATGATTACCAAGTTCTTTATTAGTCATTTTCATACAACATGATGGGAAACTAAGGTACCTCCCTTATATCAATTCCCAAACAAGGATCCATTCCAGGGTCGTCAGTCCTAGTAAACTCATACGATGATACGGTTCTAGGTCACTGCAAAGGGCTCGTCGCCTTATCAGTGCAGGCCTAGTTATACTCTAGTTGCTACGGAAAGGCTCGTTGCCTCACCGCAGTCTCAGAGTATGCTCGAGGTCACTACAAAGGGCTCGTCACCTTATCAGTGTAGGCCGACAGCTCGAATACAGTGTCCCATACCACCGTATTCGGCTCACGAGTCTGGGTTGCTCAATGGTCACTACGAGGAAGCTCGTCACCACAGCGTAGGCCGACAGCTTGACCACGGTGTCCCATACCACCATGTCCGTCTCATGAGTCTTAGCGGATCAGGTATCAAGGTTAACAGGGATTTCACTGGTGAGTTTGGTACCCTAGGTTCAAGTAGAAGCGACCATACATGGTTAACATCATCGGGCAAATCGGGTTGTTTGACGGCTCGACTAGCACGAGCGCACATCGAGTTGAACGACATGAAGTGCATAAGCACTCCGTGTGGCCTAACTACTGTCGCCAACCGACATACGACTCGAGTTCATCAGGCGCGTCTCATGTGGCGGATCAAGGACAGCCACTCATTCAAGTCCTATTACCGATTGCCTGGACTATATAATAGCCCCAAACACATTCAATTACATTGATCTAAAATATGAGATACTCAAAGCAGTAAAATGGAACAATGATTCAAAACATACAATCAGTTGAGCATGCTATGAAGTACAATATCAACATGAATTTGAAAATATTCAATTCATAATCAAACAGATAGCGAATATATCATACATGGAGAAAAACATACACATCGCTACAGTAATTGAAAAATCTTATCTCAACACCCAATTAAAGAAGAACTCATAAGTACTTACTCATACAGACATGTTTACATACACTTAGTCTACACCTCACATTATACATGACATATAGTAGTTAGAATACGTATTATGGCAAGTCCTTTCTTCAAAGGATTGCCGCCCATAAACAATCACATACCCACGACGATTAGTCGTGGCATACACTAATGCATAGTTTATACTCACTTAGACAATTTCACAAACACTTAGGCTACAACTTGTACATACACAACGTATGTTAATACAACAGGTATTAGGCTAATCCGTTCCACCCAGAAGTTGATACACATGCATCTAGCATACATAACAACAATTAATCATGGCAAGCACAAATCCGTATTCATACGTATACGGTATTTTCTACAAAATACGAGGAATACAGTATATTCAACATAGTTAACGTATATCTGAAAAACGAAACGGACAACACTTTGTACATGTGCAATAGCATCCACGTCATAATATATCATTAACTGACATTGAAAGCCTTGAAAACCATAACCTATACGTTTAAAGTACGCACCTTTCGTCGGTAAACGCGTAACGAATTCAGTTTGTTCACTCACGCTCCGTCTACGGCCCAACCAAATATTTCATGAAATAGGTTAGCTATTTCATTACTTTAACTAATTGAAACCCTAAAACGGATTAGAGTTAGTTGTTTTCTTACCTAATAACGGGATTGGTATCGCCGAAAAAAGCGACATGGTAGTCGTAGTTAGGCACGTAGATAAGTGGGTTTGAATCCCAGGAAGAAACTCCAACAATCCCTCACACTTTCTCTCTCTTTCCTTCTCTTTTTCTCTCTTCTCTCTCCTAGATTTAGGAAATTTGTATGAAATGAGAGAAAAGAGGGTTTAAGGTCTTTATATAGGCCCAAAACTGATGGGAATGGCCCCAAGGCCATGGTATACTTCAATTATAGCCAAAATCCATCTGTTTCGGCTCAACGGAGCACTTCCGGAGCCCCCCTTGAGCCAAAGGTCGGACTTAAGCTCACTGACCTTGGATCTAGGTCGAGTTAAGTTTCGTTCCAATCGGGTTCCCAGATCACACGTGGTGGACCAGTTTCAGTCAACGGTCACCGAAACTTGATCAGGGTTACAAGTACACTGCCATGTATGAGAAATTTCTCTGATTCGGGGGTGTATTAGGGTCATATTCTGACGGTCTGATTGCTTATATTCGTCCTGCAAGTGACGAGTCTCAGAGTACTTAAATTTAGATTCTTTATAAAGAAAACCACATTTTCTCACACTTTTCGCTTCGGGCTCAAGCGAATAGCCTTGGGACACTATCTGGAGTTGATTTCCGAGATGGTTGTCAAGTCCAGCAAAGCGGTCTTAACTATATAATTCGTAGTAACCGGACTTTCTACGTGCGGTCCAGATCTAATACGGAGTTTCAATGTGCTCCCGAGAGCAACTAGGTAATGAGATGGATCCTAGATTTTAGGGTAACTTAGCGTCAATGATTCTACAAGTTTTGAGTCTTGCAGATCATATTTAAAGTGGATCGAGCGGGATTTCGTAACTAATCTAGTTTAACACTTAGTTAAACTCGTCTAATTTTAAAGGATTAGTCCTTAGTGATTTCTGGCTGAGGCGGCACTCGAGAGTCTCAGTACGGATTTTTGCAAGACGTTACATCCAAAAAGGACGCAGCTTAAAGGCACAGGTGGGAAATCGCGTCTACTTTATCCGCACCTTTATTTCATCATATTGGACCTTTTGTGTAGATTCAACATCCTTCAACGGCAAAATTTCTCTGAAGGTCTTTCGCATGAACTTCCTCACAAGAAAGTTTAGTAAGGCTTCACGTGATACTTAGAGAATCCAATTGTCTTTTCATATTGTTTTAAGACTTGCCAAAGATTAAGAGGGCTTGGCCATTGGAAAAAGTGGTTAGAGACATGACTACAATGGAAATCTCTTTGGCCTCCACTCTGATGTTTATGTAGCTCCCAGACCTTTGATAAAGTAAATGGGATTGCCTACTTCTTCTTCTTCTTATTCTTCTTCTTCTTCTCTTTTTCTTCTTTTTTTTTTTTTTTTTTTTGACACACGCATAGACACCCCCACACACTCACGCTAGTGGCATTTCACCACCTATGGGCACTCGGATTGCCTACTTACTAAGTAAGATTTTATCGTACTGAGTAAATTCTGTTGGGCCCATTCTGAATGTATGTGTTTTATCCACGCCGTCCATCTATTTTTATTGATCATTTTAAGAGTTGAGCCCAAAATTGAAGCATATCCAAAAGACCAAAACTCAAGTGGATCATAACACATGAAGCATGGGAATAATGATTTCCACTTTTGAAACTTTTATAAGGCCTACAGTGATGTTTATTTGTCATCCAACCTATTCATAAGATCACAAAAATAAAGATGAAGGAAAAAACATAAATATTAGCCTTATTCAAATTTTTGTGGTGCCTATGAATTATTCAATAGTAGAAGTTCATTTCTGATGTAGAACGTGCCATAGAGATATTCCCAGCATAGTTGAGCCAAAAGGAGGTGGACCATAAATTGACCATAACTTTGATACGGGATTGTTACGGGGCGTACAACCTATCAATCTTTACTGAAATGGGCCATCCGAGAGGTGAACCGACCCATAAGGTGGGTCGCATCTGTCCGTTTCGTCAGAAAAACGCGCGCTTTCAGCTTAAAAACGAATTTGTAGAAAATTTTTACTATTTTATTAATTCCGATTTTTTAATATTTTTTAGAGTTTTGGATTTTCTTTCCTTATAGAAATAACTTTTAGTTATACTAGGACTCTTCTAGAGAAAGTTTATTTGTAATTTTTATTTTTAGAAATTAAGCCTTAGAAGAGTTTTATTAGAATTAGGATTTTTATTAGAGTTAGAATTTGCTATTTTTGGTAATTACGAATTTTAGTTTATTTATTTTTCTATATTAATGGTGTAAGGAGACACAGTAGGGAGATTATTAATGATCAATTAATCAAATTTGAATTTCTTAGAATTTATTTATATGTCTATTTTCTTTCCTCGTAGATTCGAGAAGTCTCTGTGAGGAGTCCAGAGAAGCTCCGTGGATTCGGAGTAGTTATCCTCGTCACGTTCATCCCTACGTCAATTGGTATCAGAGCAAGGTTTCCCCTCGGGCCGATGACAAACAATGAAGGTATGAATCAAAATCCGGTGGACGGTGATCCATGGATTCATTATCTTTTGGAAAGAATGGAAGCTTTCCACCGGGAGAGTCAGTTGACCATGCAAGGGCTGCAGGCAACCCTTAACCTTATTGTGGATGCGATAATTCTGCCCCGAGTTCAAAGTGATGTTCAACCGCTCGTGGCCGCTGTACGATACAACCTCGATTTCTATAAAGCACCAGCGATGATAGTAAATCATAGGCCACCACTTCGATTATGAGGAAGTCGTTATACATGCCAAAGTAGAAATAGAAATAAATTACAGCGAGACAACATCTTTCGAATAAGGTGCACTGCATACAAAAAAGTCTGCAATGTGATCATCGATGTCAGGAGCGATGAGAATTTCGTGTCGAAAATAATGGTGGAAAAGCTACAACTAAACAGAAAGACACCCATCTCCATACACGATTGGATGGATCAAGGAGGTCAATAAAACAGAGGTAACTGAATGATGCCGTATATCTTTTTCCATTGGTAAATATTAAGGATGAATGAAGTAATGTGTGACGTGGTCGACATGGAATCCTCCCACATGTTGCTTGGTCAACCTTGGTAAAATAATACTAATGCTACACATAGGGATCGGGATAACCTATTTATCTTTATTAAAGATGGTAAAAAGATTATCATCGGCCCTATTGGAAGGGAGAACCAACCTAAGACTTCTAGAGGTGAGGAACAGTCTCTTACAACTGAACAGGCTTTTGTTAAACAATCTGAGGAAAACAAGACATATATATCCATTAGTTGAAAAGAAAGAATATATGGATCCTGTGAATATCCCAGAAGATTTGAAGCCAATGTTGCAAGAGTTCAAGAAGATTGTGCTCGATGAACCCCCCAATAAGTCGCCTCCCATACGAGATACAAAATCACGTTGATCCCGTTCAGGGGCAAATCCGCCCATTGCCTACATTATCAGAAAAATATGAGATCTTAAAGACAGATGTGAAGGAACTGATCAATATTAGTCAAGTCAAGGAAAGCATGAGTACATGTATTGTGTCAGATGTGAAAGAACTGATCAATATTAGTCAAGTCAAGGAAAGCATGAGTACATGTATTGTGTCAGCTCAAGAGCTCCAAGTACAAAAAAAGGGCTAATGAACATCGGCATCAGAAATTATCTCAGACTCATGTGCCAAGTCTCTTGCATAACTCGAGGACGAGTTTTTTTCAAGTGGAGGGGTCTGATGTAGAGCGTGTCACAGAGATATTCCCAGCATGGTCGAGTTAAAAGGAGGTGGACCATAAATGACCATAACTTTTGATCCGGGTATGTTACAGGGTGTACAACCTATCAATCTTTACTAAAATGGGTCCTCCGAGGTGAACCGATCCACAAAGTGGGTCGCATCTGTCCGTTTCGTCAGAAAACGCGCATTTTCAGCTCAAAAATGAATTGTAGAAATTTTTACTATTTTAGTAATTCCGATTTTTAAATATTTTTAGAGTTTTAGATTTTCTTCCTTATAAAAATAACTTTTAGTTATACTAGGACTCTTCTAGAGAAAGTATTTGTAATTTTATTTTTAGAAATTAGGCCTTAGAAGAGTTTTATTAGAATTAGGATTTTATTAGAGTTAGAATTTTGCTATTTTTGGTAATTACGAATTTAGTTTATTTATTTTTTCTATATTAATGGTGTAAGGAGACACAGTAGGGAAATTATCAATGATCAATTAATCAATTTTGAATTTCTTAGAATTTATTTCTATTTCTGCTTTCTTTCCTCATGGATTTGGGGAAGTCTCTATGAGGAGTCCAGAGAAGCTCCGTGGATTCGGAGTAGTTATCCTCATCACGTTCATCCCTGCGTCAATTTCTAACTGTTTCATATGGTGTCGTCCACTTTAGCTTTGGATATAGTTCATTTTGGGCTCAAGACTAAAATTATCTACTAATATGGGTTGACTGAGTGGATAAAATACGTAAATCATGATGGTCCCCATAGAGTTTACTTGGTACAATTAGTATACTGAATTACTAGTACGCAATCCACTACCTTCGCAAGGAGATCCTACCGGATGAAATGAAAACACAAAACACTGGCCATATCCAAAACCTCTAGCCCAACTAAGCTTCAACGGTGAAATCAATCCTCACTGTTACCTATCTCGCAACCCACATGAGTTTTGGATCTACCTTGATTTTTTGGCCAATGTCCAAAATTGATCTAGAAAAATGAATAGATGAGATGGATTTCTCACAAACATCACAGTGTGCTACACCTAGCTTCTCATCTCAGGTATTTCAAGGCTTTCGCAGGCAATTCGTGTCGTGCCGTGCCGTGCCGTGCCTTATTCCCACGTTGATTCCTAGCCAAAGCCTCTCCCAAGAGCTTACTGCCATGTGAAACTAGGTGAGACTAACCAAGAGTCCATCTGTTTTTTAGGACATGATCCAAAAATTGATGGAAATCCAAAATTCATCTGCACCATATGACAAAGGATTGGACGTCCATGAGGCTACAAGTTTTGGACAATTTTAATTGTTTGTGTTTTTAGTTCATCCAAGTAGGAATGACCTTATGAACGGCGTGGATGGCATATAAACATTGCAGTGACCCTGGGGAGGTTTCAACGGTAAGAATTTACTTACCATCATTTTCTTGTCATACAACTCATTTGAGTTTTGGATTTGTATTTTTTTTAGGCCCATATCATAACATGATCTGGAAAAACAGATGGACACAATGGATTTACCACAAACATCACAGTGAGCTAGGGCTGAAAGTCGGGCGGGTTGGGTTGGGTGGGTCGGGTTGGTGCTCAACCCTAACCCAACCAAGGTTCCTATACCTCAACCCTAACCCCAACCCAATGTTCCTATACCTCAACCTTAACCCCAACCCAACCCAACCTCGGGTTGGGAATTCTCAACCCAAGCCCAACCCAAGCGGGCTCGGTTGGGTTGATCGGGTTGGTCGGGTGCATACGTGCTAATATTTTCGTTATTACTTAGTTTATTATATTTCAATATAGGATTTATTTTTTGTATCTATGATTTTATTAATTATATATGTTATGGGGAAATCTGACTCAACGAATCAAGTCCGCTACCTACCTTGGAGTAGAGAAGAGACCTCGGAGGTGTATGATTGGTGAGCAAAGGGGGCCGGGTCCACCCTTGGTCCAAGCCGAAGCCTGCCTCGGCCTCTAGCCGTCTCGTTGGTAACTCGACAAAGGGGTCATATCTATTCACTAGTCAAGGTCCGAGGCTTGCGGTCGGGAGCACCTTTGTTCTGACCTAGATCCGAGGCCGAGGCTATACGTGAATGTCCCGGGCGCCTAACTAAGAAACTACCTTACGTGGACATGACTGGATATCCCGCTCGCGGACGCTCCTCTAAGACGCGATACGCTACATAATCCTTGGATTACGGTCGAAATCTCCACGATCACAGTATCCAACTGATTGAGTAAATCATGCCGAGATTAACGGACACAGATCACCCAACACGCAGGTACAAATATAATGGTACTCCATTACTACAGGTATGCAACATCTTGCACTCTCCTACTACACCCGAACTTAGACCCAGATTCTATTGACCTGACTTAGGCATCGGAGGGTCCCTGCTTAGATCAGGGTCTCCTTTGCTTGTTGTAATTGTGCAGGTTCGTGACGTGGATGCAATGGTGGGATTGTTCTCCCCCTTTTTTCAATCATTGGCAAAGGGTTAGTAGGCAGTAAGAGAGCATTATATGACTAAAGTCGAAGCATTTAAAGTGCTTAGGAGAATCAATGTAGAAGAAGCTTAATTTTAACACAAAAAACAGTCAAATCATGATATATATCATCATAAGAGCAATGCCGAAGCTTGGCATAAATAAAATATTCTAAAACTATCATCCAAAAAGTATTTGGCCCATCCATGGGCAGTATAAAAAAGTATAGTATCCAAAGAAAATTAGCGATCATCATATACACACACAAGCTTAAGACACACAGCCAAAAAGATATATATGCCCTAAGCTTAACATATCAACAAATGTATGTGATGAAAAGAAAATCACACTATGGTGAAGGGTGTGCATTATGAGGAAGTGTATCATCATGGTGGCAAGTCAACAAGTCTACAATGTGCTAAGCCCTGTACTGTAAGGTCGCTACCATTTGCTCGAGTCTTGAGAGTCTCTCCTTCGTGCACATCATACGCTCCTCCTGACGATCAAAACGGTCCTCAAGATGCGCCTGCCTACGAAGAACTGCACCAACACGATCCTGATGTCATTTAGAGCGTTGCGCATGCATGGAGTTAGGAGTCGATGGAATGACTGGCGGCGGTCATACCTCATCCTCAGTACCTATTTCGGTCTCGGCTTGCGTCGTATCCTCATTCGGTTCACCCAGATGCAGGTGATATTTCAAAATCATCCGCTTGATGTTGAGTTTGGTAAATTTTTGTAAAGGAAACACAGGATCATTGGTGACAGGCAAGCCCAACTCTTGGCTCATGACGCAAATAATATGTGGAAAAGGAAAATGAGTTGGTCTTGTACTATGGACAACTACGGCGAGTTGGTGGACAATTAGGGACGGAAGACACAACTTAACCCTGGAAGCAACACTATAAAGGACTAAGAGCATGAAGGGAGTGAGGTCGACTCGGTTATTTTAAATAAATATCCTTAAATACATGGAAAATTTAAATAAACATGTAAACACAAGCTTAATTTCAAAGAAATAATCATGCATAGAATGAAATCAGTAATTAAACATGTACATAGGGGACATGCGGCGAAATTTTTCCTATTTGTTTCAGAATTTAGGGAATGTGTCATAATTTTATGTTTATAAATAACAGGAATTAAGGCAATGTAAGGATCTCAGGCTATTGAGAGCCCAAGTTCCGCCCAAATCGAAAAATGTTTGAAACAACACTCCTATTCCACAATTAACATACATGCAACTGACATGCAAGCAAATTCTACACTCATAATCACTAATTTCGGCCTAGATTTGATGAACGGCCCCCTATAGCTAATGGTCTGCACCTAGGGGTTGCCAAAGGCTTGTGGAGTGGCTTTTGGGGTGCCGAACTCGTGGGTTGATGCATCGGAGCCTGTGTCACATGGATTTATAGCTTAGGACACATGCATGTGGCTCATATTGCTGAAATTAGGGAGATGATAGGGTGGTTACCTTTTTGGATCGCAGCAAATCCCCTCTTGTGGCGGTGGAGATATGGTTTCCGGCGTGATGTCGTGGTAAAAGAGGGAATTCTCCCTCCCCCCCGTTTGCTGAAAAAATTGTAAGAGAGGGTGGGAGAGGATTTTAAGAGCTTATATAGCCTGGAAGTTAACCCAATTAGCCCTAGGGAGGCTAGTCCTAATGCATATACCCTTAGTGGGTGCATTTCTAGTCCATGGGGCTGTCCTAGTGGCCACCTGGCCTATTGTGCTATGGAATAGGTGTCCCATAGTTAGATGAAGGGTTGTCCCAAGTTTAATGGCAAACAGATGAGTCAATTGATTGTAGGGGCCCGATTTATGATCGACGGTCACTGATGATTGATCGGGCCCGCAATTATATGAATATGAGAAGGGAAATATCCCTGACTTATGGCCCGAGTTTGATTGCAATTCAATGGTTGGAAAGTCTCAACTTCACCGTTTTAGTGGTAGGGTCAACTCACTTAAGTTTCAGGTTTCAAGTCCTGGAGAGTCGCGCCTTTCAAGCTATATCTTCATGGTCCAAGTTGTGCAGTTTAGGGCATCGTTTAGGCCCCCACCAACGATGGACATCAAGTCCAGTGAGATGGACATTATTCTATAATTCAGAACTAGTGTCCTACTAATGAGCGGTTATAACTTGTTCGGGTAATCAGGGCATTTTTGGAATTAATTAGATATGGAGATTTCTTGGGTGCAGTTATTAGGGTCTGGATTAACTAAGTTCACAGTGTGGCCTATTCGAAATAAGCAAAAATGGTCATTTGGTCAGATCACTCTAGATAATTAGTTCTTAGGCTAAATGAGTGACCGGGTTGATTTAGTCCATTAGTCAAGATCCAAGCCATAGCTGGCTCGACTTTGAGTAGATCTTTAATTTACTTACGATTATCATGATTAGTTGACGATGGGTCAATTAGATTTTGGGCCTTGGTTGAACAAATCATGGGACTAAACTCGATGTTTAAGTGACCAGTCAGATTCGTTGGCTTTCTACAGTTGATCAATTTTATTTGTACGGTTTCTTTATCGGTAACAGCCGCATATAGGCTCACTTCGAGCGTCAAGGGTCACTAAGTGACGATGTGGCTAGTTATAAAAAAAATAAAAAATTTAAGGATTTTTGGCAATCCAAAATAGCGAAAGTTCAGGATTTTGTAGCATCAAGGATCTAAAATAGGCGGCAGCCCTGCCCATTACGTGGCCCTCTCTCTATCATCCCTCTCTAAGAAATCTACTGCAATGAATAGTTGCGCGGGATGAATAGTTGCATGGATGAATACTGTCGCAATAAATAGTGTTGTAATGAATAGTTACGTTGGATGAATAGTTGCATGGGATGAATAGTGCTGTGATGAATAGTTGCGCAGGATGAATAGTTACACAGGTGAATAATGTTATGCAGAATGGGGCCCATGGCATGAAAATTGATGTCTCACATGTGGAAAAGCCTATAAATACCCCTTCCCCTCTCATTTACAACATCATCAAAGGTTTTAGAGAAGTGTCAGGAGAGAGAGAGAGAGAGAGAGAGAGAGAGAGAGAGAGAGAGAGAGAGAATAAGTATTGAGAGGATGAATTGTGCGGACCAGCGCAACTCAGGATGAGTTATGCGGTCCAGCACAACTCAAGATGAGTTGTGCGGACCTGTGCAACAAACAAATGTCAGATTGAAGCGAGGATCTTGAACCCACACAACACCTCTGTCGTTTCGACAGATACAAAATATGTCGAAATGCTGCTGAAATTGTCATTGAACTACTTCTCCTTTCATGCTTGCACTAATTCTATATACTTTGTTTTAGAATCAAGGGAGAAATGTAATATAAACAAACTCAGAATTGATAAAATCTATAATGATAAATGTTCTTCTATTTTCTTTGTTGTTATTGAATGATAAATCCCCAAACCAAACACATTCATTTCTTGTCAAAACACCCACAAAGGCCAACCACACGTAAGCCCTATGTTATTAGCGATGGCGATTTGTCATTTACGGGCGATTTATCATTTATGGCAGCGGTGAGTGCCCACGAAGGCCAACCATGCATAAACTCTATGTTATCAGTGATGGTAAGTTATCATTTACGGCAATTGTGAGAGCCAGTGGCTAAAAGCCACGTGGCCAAATGGCCATGAAAGCCAACCGTGCATAAGACCTACTATGTCTCCAACTCATCGTATATTATATGGACAGTAGTGAAAAGTCAATAGCTCTAAAAAGCCGTGAAGGCAATCACATACTTAAACCTATGTGGACAACGAAGAGAGATAGTGGCTAAAAGCCCAAAGAGCCAAAAGTCCAAGAAGGCTAACCACGCATAAGACCTATGCCGCCTGTATCACTCTTTGACAGTGTCATGAGGATGGGTTATAGAAAATGCTCCCTTATGAATGGGTCTGGGTTATGTAGACGAAGAAAAAGTGGGCCATAGTATGAGATTTTGGTTCATCTCTAGATAGGCCAACCATGCATAAGACCCCTAAGGTTCTTGGCTAGATTTTAATAGAAACTCAGGGGGAATGGTTGACCTCTAAATGAGTTCCCACCTCATCGATGATTGGCAGCCTTGGATCTGGTACCCAAACATATAGCCTTGTGATCCCCATGAACACTAGAGACTTACTGAGGCCAACCCTGCACGTAAATCCTACTGAGTTCACCACCCGATAGCTTCATTAAGCCCCTCTGATGGACAGCGGTTTGTGAACTCTCCATGCTGTGGTGGTTCAGTGAACTCCTGAGAGTTATAAAGGCCATTTGCATAGGTCTTATTTGCTCAAACTACTTAAGATCTTAAAAACTATGTTTGCTCCAACTACTCAAGAGCCTAAATTGTGTTTGCTCTAACTACTTAAAAGCTTAAACCGTGTGTGACATCTTAGGTACTAACTGAACTCCAAAATAGTTCCGCCCATTGAAAATAAGTATCATGTAGGGAATACTAACAAAAGAACATTCTACTAGTGCATTATATTTCTAAGTTGTGCATCATACTAAAATGTGCAATTAAAGCCCTGAATCGATGCATGAAAAGTTTGACATACATACACGTATATTTTAATCATATTATGCTTTCGAAATTATAAGAGTGCAAGTAAAATATGAACATCTACTATCACAAGGCATTTATGCTTAGAAATTACTCTGAAAATGATGTTGAAATGTCATATATGAGAAAATAACGATACATATCAATTATGAAAATATTATAATTCCTCTGAAACACCCAAGGTGGTTATGTATTTATGCAAATCTTGCTTGAATTGCACTTGGGTAGTTGCAGTATCTAATTCAGCATCAACAATAAGTCTGGCCTGATCTGGGATGCCGGCCAACTCCTGCTCTTAGGAAACTATCGCAGCTTGCTCTCTTGAAAGCTTCGACTTCTCAAGATCAGCAATAGGAGTGTTGTCTTCCATATATCAACATTGATCTTTCTGATATTCAATTCTTCCTCCTACCTCTAGAGTCCAAGATCAGCTATCTACTCGTTGAGCCTGGTTATAAACTAGACCATGCAAAAACTGCTACATGTGGCTACCCCAATAGTCATAAACGGCTAACCACTAAGTTTAAACGACTAGTATGCACCTAGTTTTAATTCCGACATTCAAAATGTCAGAAACTACCAAATAATGGCTAGTTTCTCACCAACAGTTAGAAATGGTCAATTGTAGTTATGACGTTAGACTAAAACGTCCAATTACCCTACCCTATATAAATTAAGCTTGGCCGGTTCATTTCAATATCACAAACCACTCGACTCATTCTCTCACATGAACCAATAAAGCTCTAAGTGTTCTTTGATCAAGCCAGTAATGTTCAATAGGAACCTAAGCCAGCAAGTCCACAAGAACTATACTAGTGCAGTGGTCTAAGCCAACAATTTCATTTTCTATCTTTCTTTCTAACTTGAGAATTTTCCATTAAATTTTCATTTGCCAGCAAATTGTATTTACGGAGTTTCACTAGTAGTTTCTTCGTGCTTGCTGAACGTGAAACCACACAAGGGCTTGTCATATCCTAAAAGCTATTCACCCGCAACATATACTACTCTCCCAATTACTTTAAGAATGGAAGAATAAAGTTTTAAGGATAGCGTGAACACGTGTGCCTCACCATGTCTTTAATATTTTTAGTTTTCTTTTTTCTTATTTTTTCATGATTATTATAAATTTATAATTTGAGAATATCATATTCTCAACAAGCAAATAGCACCAAATCCACGCGAAGCACTCAGGCCTGGCACATCAAGAAGACACATCTCGCAGTGCGATGAGTAACAACCACGTGCCTCTTTTAACCGTGTCATGTACGTTCATGAAGGTATCCATCAGGGTAAGGCGCTCGAAAGGATCCAGTGCGGATTGCGTGGGACTTGTTGTCAACTAAGAAGAAAAGTTATAAATAAATAAATAAATAAAACGAAGCTAAGTCTCGTGTACCTGTATAACTGACGCTAACATATACTTACGTGCGTGACTTCAAGTCAATATATACTTACGTGCGCGACTTCAAGTCTACGTGTCCTTGCATACCCCTAAATGGGGACAAGAACATAACCACATACTCGGAATCGGTGGTAACCCCTCTGGTACCAAGATTCTTTTTGGTTGGCTGGAAACGCTCCGCGGGCCTTATCATGTAGTGTTTTATACATGTCAATCATCTATTTTTAGGGATAATTTTAGTGCATGAGTTAAAAAAAATTGACAGATCCAGTTTTAAAGCGGACTACACCGTAAGAAAAAGTAATGATTTAACTCCCACCATTAAAAACAATATGTGGGACAAAATATGTGGGTCACATGTGGGTCCCGATATGTGGGTCAAAATATGTGATTTAACTCCCACCATTGGCGAACAACATGTGGGACAACATGTGGGTCACGAATGTCCTGGTTCAAACTCATGTAGTGCTTACAAAAGGTTTCAATCAAGTTGATAATTTTGTTTCTCCTCTTCTCGAGGTCTGTAAAACATAACCAACAAGTTAGATGTCAAATAAACATTAGGGTTATCCTTAGGAGGTTTTTAACGGTGGACATTCAATCACTTTTATTTTCCCGGTGTGGTCCACCTGAGAATTGGAGCTGGTGTGGGTAGGTGTCGTTTCAAAGACGGTCGCTGACGCTCGTCGAGTTGTAGCAACGGTTCAAAGAAGATCAAAGTTACATGGCACCAAAATGATGTATTTATTATATCCACACCGTTCATTCATTGTTTTTTTAAATCATTATGCTGCATGAGCTAGAAAATATTCATATGCAAGGCTCAACTGGACCACACAACAAATAGCAGTGGAGATAATGATTTTCACCATTACGAGAGCCCACTGTTACGTTTATTTTCCATACAACCTGTTCATAAGGGTTTTTTTTTTTTTTTTTTTTTTTTTTTTTTTTTTTTTTAATGACATGGATGGAGAGGAAAAACAAATATCATATTGATCCAAAACTTCCGTGACTTCACAAGGGTTTTGAATGGTAGACATTCAATCCCCCATTGCTTTTTGGGGTGAGGCCCACTTGATCTTTAGATCTATTCTATTTTTCAGCTAAAGATTTATGATCGGCTCACCAAATGGATAGGAGGTTTGGATATAACATATAACTTATGATGGGACTCACATAACTTGGTGGCGTCAACACACCCTACATCGGTAGTGTGTGGTAGAAGGAAGCGGCCGATTGCGTACCGAGTAACACATTTTGATAAGCGTACTGAGTAAATTCTGTGGGCCCACTGTAATCTATATATTTTATCCACTCTGTACATCTATTTTAGCATATACGTTTAGAGCTTGAGACAAGAAATAAAGTATATCCAAAGCTCAAATGGAACACACCACAGGAAATAGTGTGAATTCATTGTATACCATTGAAAAATACTTAGGGCCACAGAAGTTATATATCAAGCTGATATTTATATTTTTTCCCTTCATCTGTGTCATCTTATGAATAGTTTGAATAACAAATAAACATTATTGTAGGCCCAAGAAAAGTTTCAACGGTGGAAATCATTATTCCCAGTGTTTCCTAGTCCTTTGAGTTTTTAATATGCTGTAGTTTTGGGATCAACACTTGAAATGAGCTGAAAAAACGGATGGACGGCGTGGATAAACCACATACATTCACTGTGGGCCCAACAGAGTTTACTCAGTACGAAAAAGCCCATCTGCTTCGTCCGTTGAGCATTGATTTTCAGAAAATGCCAATTTTAAGCTTGAGTAAAAACCCGTTGAAAAGATATAAAAACGCGAAAAACACGGAGAAAGAAAGAAAGAAAGGGTGTCGGTGAGAGAATGTGGTAAGAGAAAGTTTTTTTTTTTTTTTAAAAGATTTCCCCATCTGCCTTTATAATCTGACCACAAATCCCTTTCCACTGTATATTGGAATCGTAGATTTTGTTCAAACAAAAGGTTAAAAAGGTAAATAAAAAGATCAGGTTTCAATTCCAACCGGCTGGACCTTAAGTTGAGGTCCATCCGGATAAAACCTTCCATTCTATCATATTGATGAGAAATCCAATCCTACCAATAGATTGGACCGTCTATGAGGATAACATTCTGCAAAAAAAGATCCATGCATTCATTGTGTGGACCACATTATGGAAAGCAATTTCTATCCATTGATAAATGAAAAAATACACCGTCGATGAGATGATGTGGCTGATTTTTATACCGCGTGATTCTTAACGTGTCTCGTCTACAACCTGTAAACCAATCTCCATTCTCGTTCACAGCTGTATTCTATTTACCTTTAGTCGGGATCCCGAATCATGATTGCATAAGCTTAATGCTACTCGCGGGAGTAGGATTTCGAATCGCGCTCCTGCCGATCGAGCAGGAACGTGTGTGAGTTAAGGTGGCATACATGAGTGCGACGTATTTTCTATATGTACGAGGCTCTGCTGCATACACGTAGTATTTGGCTCAAATCCAAACGGACTGGAACATTATGATCAAGGTAGATGGGCCATATGCTCGAAATCTGATTTACTAAACGGTTATGATTGAAGATTTGTTTTTTGTTGAAGTTGGACTGTTTACTAATTTTAATTTCACCGATGCCCATTGATAAGGCTATCATGCGTTCCATATCATTTTTGGACACAATCTATTGATGGTGGTCACTGACATTTGGATGGCTTGGATGTGAGGTTCACGCTACGTGTACCACGCTGGGAACCTAGCATGTATCTTAGTTGTAATGTCACTCAATGCACGCTACATCAGAGTCTGCAGGCATTCTGTGGCCCACCTGATTACCAAACCGTCTTGACTTTCAAGTTACGAGACAACCGCCCAAATAACGGCTCTAATCTCTCACACGTAATCACATGGGCACATGTACAGAGAGTAATCTCCGTTGGATACCCGTGCGAGTAGCCAAATTACTGCTAGTACAACACATATAACATGACATCCATCAATAAGCATGTGAATGTGTCTCTCGTGGTCGCGGATTGCATACTGAGTCACTTAGTTCCAGGTCACGTCTGTTCGGTTCGAATCCTATTGGTTCGAGTATTTCGATTAAATTTATCCGGATAAACTTATATCTTGACCTGACTCGAAAAATAATTGGATCTAGATTACCACACTCAATCGGGCTCAATTTAAGCTGTTGGTTCTATTCAAAATGGGTCGGGTCAAAAATGCCCACCTCTACTGGCACATGAGTCAGAGATCTCGACCGTTCATCAGTTTCAGTACTATATGGAACGTGGAACGGTCCATGCTGATCAAATAGGCGGAACTTGTACAGGCAAAATGGCCTTATCCCTGACACGCGTGTACAATCCTGTGATTGTTTTGCCTCAAAGAAGTAGGACGGTCCACATGATGAATGTACTATACGTGATTTTTGGCATTGCAAGTCCCTATGCGAACCGAAGCGGATTGGCTGGTGTACCACACAGCAGCTGTATAGCTGCTGTGTTGACGTCAGCAAGTTAGTGGGTTCCATCATGAGATATGTATTATATCCAAACTGTACATTCATTTTTCGAGCTCGTATTAAGGCTTGAACCCGCAAATATTACAGACATAAAGATTAATAGACCACACTGCAAAAAGCAGTGGGGGATTGAGCGTCTACCATTGAAACCCTTTTGGGGGTCACAAAAGTTTAAGATCAATATGAAATTTGTTTTTCCTCTTTATCTATGTATTTTTTACCTTATTAATAGATTGGATGGAAAATAAACGTTATGGTGGGCCCTACGAATTTTTTAAGGTGAAAATCATCATCATCGCTACTATTTTTGGTGCGGTTTATTTGATTTTTGGATATGGTTAATTTTTTTCTAATGCTCTAAAATAATCTCAAATAATGGATGAAAGGTGTTAATATAATAAATACATAATTGTGGGGCCACATAACTTTGATCTCCTTTGAACCAGTTGTACAACTCGGAGCTCGAGGAGAGTCGGCGCTCATCTTCGCACGCACGTATGTGTGTGGTACACCAGCCAATTCGCTTCTCGTGGAGACGGATTGGCTACTCCCCCTGACACCAGCCAGTGGCTGGTGGTTGGTGCTCTGTGGGCCCCACCATCATGTATGTGTTTCATCCATTCGGTTCATCCATTTTTACATATCATTTTAGTGATTTATAAAAACAATTTTAGGGATATAAATCTTAGGTGGACCATACCACAGGAAAACAATAACGATTGGATATTAAAATCCTCCTTAAGGCACACTGTACTTTTATTTGACATTTAATCTGTTGATTAGGTCATAAATACCCAGATGAAGGGAAAATATAAATATCAACTTGATCCAAAACTTTTACGCCCCTGAAACGTTTTTAATGGTCAACGTTCATTTAACACTGTTTCCTATAATGTGGTTCACTTGCGATCGAGATATAACTCATTTTTTCTTTTAAATCTAAAATGATCAATTAAAATATATGGACGGTATGGATGAAACACATACATCATGGTGGAGCCCACAGAGCACCGACCACCAGCCAATGGCTGGTGGCAGGGGGTGTAGCCAATCCGTTTCATGTGCGAACGGCCCATATTTCTGACACGTGTGCCGTATGCGGGGATCTCTGATACATTTCTGTCCCTGCACATTGGCACCGGGCACTACGGTTTGAACAGGGCAGATTAAGGCCCGTGTCTTTCAACAGTACAGATTAAACGACGCGTAGCAACGTGTCTTTTTCAAGCGGCCTTTTGAGCGAAACGGGAAGAAAAGATCATTTTGAGCCTTTGACAGAGTTATTTTGGCTTTTCTTCGAGGGGGAATTATCGTCATCCCAGGTCCGAGGATATGTACAGTTATTATCTGATTTTCATTTTATATAAGTGGGGCCCACATAAAGAAATCTAGTCCGTTGGTCCATTGGTCCCATTGTGTATAGACCCTTCCAAATATGGCGATCCTAACCTTTCATCTTGTGTCCTTCAAGTAACATGGCCAAGTACGAAAATATATCAGTGGTCCGCATCCAAGTACGAAAATATAGACCAAAAATGAATTATATATAATGTTCAATTGGACCACACCACATGAAACAGTTGAATTGAGCATCTATTGTTCAAAAATTCATGAGACCACGGAAGTTTTAGATCAAGCGTATATCCGTGTTTTCCTTCATTCATATCTTTATAATATTATTAACAGGTTTGATGATAAATAAATATTACATTGGGGCGGTGGAAATCATTATCTCCATTGTTTTTTGTGTTATGATTCACTTGATCTTTGGATATGCTTTAATTTTGGGCTCAATCCTTAAATTTTATGGAAAACGGATAGATGGCATAAATAGGCCACATACATTCAAGGAGGTGGACCCAACGGAGTTTACTCAGTACGTTAAGAGCCTACTGAGTAAAACTCAGTACGCAATCCGATTTCAGCCAATCCGCTTCCAATTTTAAGGAGAAAACGCTAAAATTATCTTTAAAAATGGAAAACTGATGAACGATGTGCATAAAACACGTACATCATTGTTGGCCACACAGAGCACCGACCACTAGCCAGCGCCTGTTGCAGCGTCACTAGTGGAAGCGGATTGCGTCCTGAGCGACGACCTACCTCATTTTTGGTATACTGCCGTAAAATTATCTGAGAAAGTGGATAAAACCCTTACATCACGGTGGGCCCCACAGTAGTACGCAACTGGCTTCCGTCACTAGCCAAACCGCGTCCGACTTCACAATTTCCATATAAATAGCCGGAGTCAGTGTGGAAGTCTTCATCTCAAACCACTTTGCTTCACAAGAAGAAGATAATTGTCTGTGAGAGCGAGAGAGATAGAGAGAGAGAAAGAATGGATGCCAGGCTTCACGAAGCAGCTCTAATGGGTGATGTTGATTCCTTGTCCACATTGCTTGAAGGAAATGCTAACATTCTCGATGGGGCAGCGGATTTTGCGGAGACCCCTCTGCACATAGCAGCTCTATTTGATCACGTCGAGTTTGCAAAGATTATCTTAAGAAGAAAGCCGGAACTCACGCGTGTATTAGACTCTGAACGATCTTCGTCTTTGCATTTGGCGTCAGAAAAAGGGCATGTAGAAATGGTAAAAGAATTATTGGCAATCAATGCCGATATATGCCTTGTTCGTGACAAAGATGGAAGGATTCCTCTCCATGTAGCAGCACTTAACGGTCATGAGGAGGTCGTGAAGGTGTTAGTTGATAAAAAGAGAACAGCGACTCGGGTCTTAACGAGTCAAAGGGAGCCGATTTTGCACCTCTGTGTGAATCATAACCGCTTTGACTCCGTGAAGTGGCTCTTAGATTGTGTACAGGATGGAAAAGATAATGAGTTTGTGAAAATGAAGGATGATGAACGCAACACCATCCTCCATCTTGCCGTTGCTAAGAAGCATATCAAAGTCAGTATCCTCTCCTCCTCTTCTTCATCTTCTTCTTCTTCAAATTGGCAACGACACCTATGTTGCATTATTTTTCACTATCTATCTTCATTATAGAAGTAATAAGGAACTGAAAGTATCCCGTCCGCCCGTCTCTGACAGCGGCAGCAGCAAGCTGCTGCTTCTTCCTTTCTTCTTCTTTTTTTTTTTTTTTTATTTGGGGCCCACCGAGATGTGATTCACAATCCAGTCCACTCATTATGTATGTCCCACTTGTCTGACCGTCCAGACTGAGTTTCAGCTGCATCCAAACATCAGGTAGGTCCCACCAAGTACTTTTATATGTTCTGGCATGTCTTCACATGGTTTTAGAGGGTATGGCCCACCCGGTGATCAGATCACCTCAAGACTTTGGCTCAACGTCTAAAAGGATATGGGGAAGAGGAGGGACGGCGTGGATTCAACATATACATCAAGGTGGAGCCCTCATGAACAATGCCCAAATTTTTTTTTTTTTTTTTTTTTTTTTTTTAAGGAGCCTCTGTTTCACGTCCACCGTACAGAGACGCTGGATGTTAGGTTTTTTTTTTTTTTTTTTTTTTTTTTTTTTTGGGCCCGCCGAGATGTGATTCACAAATCCAGTTCACCCATTATGTGTGTCCCACTTGTTTACCCGTCCAGACCAAGTTTCAGCTGCATCCAAGCTTCAGGTAGGCCCCACCAAGTACTTTTATATGTTCTGGCATGTCTTCACATGGTTTTAGAGGTTATGGCCCACCCGGTGATCAGACCACCCTAAGACTTTGGTTCAACGCCTAAAATAGGATGAGGAAGAGGATGGACGGTATAGATTTGGGAAATACAATAAGGTGGGGCCCACGTGAGTAACATCCCAACCCTTTAAGAAATTTTTTTTTTTTAAAAAAAACAAAGCAGCGTGACGTCCAGCTTCCGGAGACGCTGAACGTTAGCTGTACATGCACCTACGGTGGGTCCCACATCGAGGTGAGGCTCATATTCATCAAGGTGGGTCCCACTCAATCATGGCCCACCTTTATTACATATGAAATATATATATATATATATATATATATATATATATATATATATATATATATATATATATATATATACATATGTATGTCTATATACCATATTACATATGAAATATATTTATATATATATATTATACATATGTATGTCTATATACCATATAAATGCATAAAAATGAATAAGAAAAAGAATGAGATCATTGAAATGGATGGATCATCACCTACCATGAGGTGGGCCTCACCGCCGGATGTGGATGGACGGGTTAGATCTACACAAATCGGTGCGATCCACACCATTTCAAGGGAAGAAATGAAAGAAAGAGAGAGAATGGAAGAGTTTAACGGTTGTTCACCCACCTTGTTGCGATCCTCCTTGCTCCCTTGGCTTGGAAACTCCTCACCTACGGTTCTTATGGACGTTGATCGGGTTTTAACGGTGCGGATAATGATCGGACGGTTGAGATGGAAGATGAGGAGGTGGGCCACACTTATGATTTTGGGGAATTTTTTTGGGAAGCTTGGAGATTGCTTGGACGTATGAGAGGGAGAAATGGGAGAATGAGAGAGAAAAAAAAAAGAAATAAAATAAAAGGAGAGGGAGGGATGGAGGGATGATGTCATGGGCATGGGTAGAGTTGAAAAAGAGAGAGAGAGAGAGAGAGAGTTGACTTTGAGTAAAGGAGGCATGGTTGCTTGTACTTGGGTATGGAGGGGCATTTATGGTTTATTGATAGGACATCTCGTAGAGATTCCCTCGAGATTCGCAGCGTGCGGCGTTTCTTCGAACCGAACGCTGACCCGTATCTCCTGAACTGGGTATCGGTTTGGTGCGCGAGTCGCGGCGTTAGAACCGCAGCGATGGTGCGGTCGCAATGATACAGGTCTCGGATTAAACAGACTCGAATCTAAAGGATACGACTTACGATTGATCGCAACGTCGATTATCAGTTGCGGATTGCCGGACTTCGACGGAAATGATCGCAGGATTCATCGGAACAGTACAAACTAGGATACGGGTCTTACAGCCTACACAAGGCAATGAGTTCTGCCCAAGAACTCCTCCAGGAGCCTACACACGGCAATGAGTTCTACCCAAGAACTCCTCTAGAAGCCTACACAAGGCAATGAGTTCTACCCAAGAACTCCTCTGGGAACCTACACAAGGCAACCCATGCCTACACAAGGTAAACACGTCCTACACAAGGACAACATATTCTCCCGTCGGAGGCCTTATGAAAGGTCTTGGCGAGTTCGTCACTCAAACTTTGAATCCCAATCCTGCACAATGAAAGGGCTTCAGAATCAACAGACTCCTTATTCTTACAAATAAGTGAGTGAGTCCCTTTCTCGCACAATCTGAAGATGATCTTCAATGTTGATGAAGAGTCTTCGACTCCCTTAAACCGCAATTACTTTTGATGTTTCGATCAATGCTCCGAGGTTGTGAGGTTTAGGGTTTTGTTGTTCTTCTCTGTTTAGATGATATGAGTTAAACACATAGAGAAGATTTCCATGAGCTAATCATTCAAGAGTTTCTGCACAATGATTTTCCTATGAAGGGTACTACTGAAAACTCAATGAATGCTAAAGTAAATGATTCAATCCAAGCAATGAAGGTATGAGTTAATGCTTATGCAATAGATTAAATGATGAACTCTAATGGGGAAGAGGGAATGAGAATGTGGGTAATAACTCTTGTAACAACTTTCTCAAACTCTCTTAAATTCTAGCTCCTTTTACAAGAAGCAAGCCATGTGTATTTATGAAGTTGAAATCCCAACGGTAAAAAATCGGGCAGAAATCTGACATTGTCGATGCCATTGAAGGGTATTCTATGCCATCGAAATTTGAATTTCAATGTCATCGAACCTACTTCGATTGCATCGACTTCCTACACAAGATAATCATTTGGGTGTAGAACAGATTTAAGTCTAATCTCATCGAACATCCTTCGATGTCATCGATGTGCACTTCGATGCCATCAAGGGACAGTTCAATCCCATTGGGTCTCCTTTTGAAATATACACAATAGTTGCTGGACAGTTTTGTCTCTAGTTCGATGCTATCAAACAGTGTTTCGATCCATCGAGATTTGAATTTCGATGGTCTCGAAAGGTCTTCGATGTGCTCGAAGAGCTTGTTGGACAAATTGGTGTTTGTTTTGATGTCATCAATTAGCCTTTGATGCAATCGATAACTTACGGTTGATGCCACCGAAGAGGGTTCGATTACATCATGGAACCTTTAGAGTAATTTTTGGAGTTTTGGAAGAAGCCCAAGGTCGATGCAATCGAATGTCATTCGATATCATCGAAACATAAGTCTCGATGTTATCGAATAGCATTCGATGCAATCGATAATTCACAACATGTTTTCATTTTGTTGTTGGACAGAATGGACCTGTATTCGATGTCATCGAAGATGTCGTCTATTGCATTTCGATGCACTTGACAGGGCATATGATTTTCCTGTTTGTTCCATCGTTTACTCCTCCAATACTCTAAATGTTCAAAACTTAAGCTTACCAAGGATGATTTTAAGAGTTATTGTGGGTAAGAGTAAGTTCAAATGGGGTCATGTGCCTCAAAGGTTTGGTTAGGGAAAAGTGAGGCTTTGTTTACTTGTGTGGAGCACTCAAACTTCTTCTTGGTTGAGTAACTTGGTGCTCACTTGACTGACTGACTCAACACTCATGTATATTGACAAACAAAGGCGCTTTCAGGCATTACAACATGATACACCTATACTCTATGGACTCTAAGTATTTTAACCCCTACGGACAGCCCTTGGATGCTCCAAATTTGGCTAAAACTAAAAATCCAGCAACTAGGTGCCTTTAAAATCACAAAATCTGGAAATTCCAACACTATAGAAATTTTAAGATAACAAAATAGAAAATTAAGTAAGATCATCAAAGAATCTAGCAAGTTATATGCAACATATAACTTGCTAGAATTTCACCAAGAGAGATGAACGGTCTAATGCTTTACAATATGTTAGGAATTTCATCAAACACCTATCGTACGGTTGACCTAGGATTTTATACCAAAATTGATGTAGGATGAATGCTTTATGATGAGATTTATTTGAAAAGATCAAAGTTTAGATTTTTTTTTTTTTACAAAATAAATCATGTATAAAAATCAATCATTCTTCCACAAAATCAGAAATTTTCATATTTTACTATTCAGGTTCCAACGAAAAGTCATTATCCCACAATACATAATCAATATAAAATCATGAAAGAAAATGTCCTACGAGATGTAATCCCAGCATACCAATAGATTTCAGATTTTAGGTTTTTTTAAACCCAATTAGGTCTAAGGTTCAAAATTAGAAACTTGGAGTTTAAAAATTAGAGAAACTTAATTTAGGCTTTGGATTTTGGATGGGTTAGGGATTCATGAAAGGAGTTTTTGTGAGGAAACGAAAAGTAAAGAAAATAATAGCACAAGGGTTTCCATGTGTGCAACCTCGCATGTGCGTGCGTGTGTGCGCATGTGCGTACAACCCTGGGAGAGGTTGTATTGATGGATTATCTTTGGTTGTTTAGGATGAAGGAAGAAGAGGATCAAAGAAAATGAAGGTTTCTAGGGATTTTTTTTCTTTTTAGATGAAGACAAAGAAGAAGAATGAGAGTTAGAAGCCTACCTTGGAGAAGAAGAAAATATAGGAAGAGAGAATCACACCCTCGGGCTTTGCACCTTCTCTAATCCTTGAAGATCTTAAAGAATTTAGCTGCAAATCTCATGCAGAAGAAAGGATGGAGAGAGTATCTTAAAGAATTTAGCTGCAAATCTCATGCAGAAGTGCCCCCCCCCCCCCCCCCCCCCCCCCCAACATTTCTGGAAGTTGAAATTAAAAATAAATATAATAATAATAAATAATAATACCTACCTCCTGCCCCTTAAAATAAAGTGAAAACTAAAAAAAAATAAGAATTGTAAACTATCAAATCCTAATCCAAACCACTAATCAAGTCCAAAAAATGTATGAAATTAAAAATGCCTACTATTGGATACTCATGTGGTCCAAAATCTAAGAAGATCAATAGTTTAATGCTCACAGATGATGATCAGATGGGCCAATGGGCACGTTCCAAGGGTCCAATACTATTATGATCACATCACACATATATCTTCCCAGTATGGGGTCTTACAGATCCATGTATTTATGCATGTGAGGTCTTCAAAAGGGCCTGCTGGTGGGCCCCATGTACGGATCATCTATCCACAATGAAACTGGGGCCATCCTCCTCCTCTAGTAGACCCTATATAATGGTCCGATGTCCTCATGATGTTCATAATCCAATGTTGGACTGAAAGAACAAAGCAAACTAACCTAAGCCTAAAAGCTAAGCAAAATTTAAGCAAGAAGGGGAAATAAAGTACTTCATGAAGAATACGGCCATTGCCAAACATTGTAGTGATTTCTACTTCTTGCACATGCTTAATGTTATCTACAGTCACTACCAACCTGCTTCCATCATACGGTTAAATGTGTCTAAACTGTTGTTTGTCACAAGTCTTGTAATTTGAAGACCCCGAAGCAATGATCCAATCGTTGGCTTCATTGGCTTACTCTATGATAACACCTTTTCATGTGCAATGAACCAATGTCATGTTTGATTGATCATAAGATTTTCAGTCATCATGATGATGCATGAGGTCCAATCAACATAATCTAATTACGGAATTTCTATGGTAAGGTATAGTATCTAAGATTTCTCTTCAATATTTGATTAATCAAACTGTTCTTCTCCAGTTTTGGCCCAATCAGACCATTCCTGGTCCACTCATATAGTTGATCTTCAATATCAAAACTATTAAATTGTTTTTCTTCAATATCCAACCAATTGCATTCCATATCTCCAATTTTGGGAAAATTAAATAGTTCACCTCTAGTAGTGGCCCAATCAACTATTGATAATCAATATTTGTTTAATCATACCACTCATCTTCAATTAGGGCCAATCATACCATTTATCTTCAATTACAGCCACACTAGATCATTTATCTTCGATATTGGCCCACCAGATTGTCTATTTGTACTATGATATGAATTAGACCATTAATTGTCTCTAACATCAATTCAATCGAACCATTCACCTTCAATATAGGCCCAATGAAACCAATAATCCCCAACTAGACTGTTGATCTTTGATATTAATTCAATTAGTCACTAATATTCAATTTAGCATAACCAAAATGGTCGTCTTTATTATCATTCTAATTGGATCATTCGGATTTGACATTGATTCGATTATATTGTTGATCACCTAGTGGAGCCATTGATCTTCAATATCGACCCATTCGTACCATTCTTCTACAATTTTGGTCCAATCAGATTGTTCATATTTGATATCAATTCAACCATTAATCTTCAATATTGGTGCAACTGGACCATTAATTGCACTTCAATATCAACCAATTGGACCATTTCATTTTCAATTTTGACCAAATCATGTTATTCATCTTTTTCATTGGTCCGATTAAATTGTTCATCTTAAAAAAAGTTTGAATAAGACCATTCAGCTCTGACATCAGTCTAATAATTTTATTAATCTTTTATATTGGCCCAACCAGATCGTTCATCCATAATTTCAGTCTAACATCGGTCTAATCATTCTATTAATCTTCAATATTGGCCTAATGAGACAATCCATCCATAATTTCAGTCTATTTTTATTTTTATTTTTTATTTATCTTTGATGTCGATATGATTTGGGTCCAATCACTCTTAGAAGTCATTAGAGTTAACTACAGGTTGGTCGGTCCGGGTGAATGGGAGGGGGGATAAGGGAGGCTGTCAGCACTAATTGTCCAATGGTGCATATTAAAATTAAGGGTACACATTGATTATATGGGGTTCAGTTATTGATTGGAGTATAGCTGATGTAGGTCCAGTTATAATAGCCAATTGAAATGAAGGACTGAAGGAGATGAGGGGAGAGGATGAAAGAGAGGTGTGAAAGTTGTAAGTAGAACGACTTAATAGTAAATTAGGTTATCTCAATTTAAGAAATGTATCAAAATTATAATAATGGGTATTTCAAATACCTTTCATTAGCATAATATATTATGGTAAACACTATTTTTATAATCTATAAGTAGGTACATAATGAGTTGGCTAATTATGTCCTAAATGTTAAAGACCAAATAAGCTGTCTAAAAAAAAAAAAAAAAGAGCTGTCTAAATGAGCCCTAAAAGTTAAAGATCAAATGATGGTGAATTTAATTCCCTTGACACTCCACATAAAGTGGCCCATCATTTCTAGATTGATATATATGTATGGTTCATCTACAATAACCGGAGTCCTTTGGATGCTGTTTGCACACACACATGCAAAGGCAGTTCATGTACATGCGGCCATATGTACTGGCAGCATGGCACGTAGGTATTAGATCCGATCCATCCTTCAGGGTTCCAGCTATGTAGATGTTATGTCCCAAGAATTAGATCGGTCCAGTAATCAAGGTGGCTACCATTGATGAAAAAGATGTATTGTAGAACAAAATCTGGTTAAAATCTTCTAAGCTGTGAACAACTAAATGCATGTGCTTGTGACATTGGACTATCGACAGCTTCCTCTGATTTCCACAGCCCGTCTCTAAACGACTAAACCCACGGTAACAAGTAGGCCCACATTAGATGGCCCATGCGGTGAAGACCTTGATTACTAAGTTGGATGGCTCTAACCTTTCAATCAGTTGCCGGCAATGAACAGTTAAAAAATGCCAACTGTCCCCAATTGGCGAAAAATTGGATGGCTAGAATCTTTTCATTTTCTAGTTTTAGGGCATGATAGATCCATGGTGGGAGCCATCAAATCAATGGACTAGATCTTCCTCCTTCATAGTTCTTACTGCTAATCTAACAATTGTCATAAATTCTGCCTACGTACTCTGCACTTTTGATGTTTTTAAAGAATAATCTGTTTTTTTATTTTTTTTTCAAAATGTTGATATCTTCATTTCAATAAGAACAAGTAAATACAAAAGAGGCCATTCGGACAAGGAAGACAAATGATAGGCTCTGTCTATCATATCCTATACAAATAATTTATACGAGTTTTCCTAATCGAGCCCAACCTAACTTTATCAAGGAACATCCTGCTCTTAACTAGGCGAGGGAAATTTGAAGAGTCTCGGAATACACTGCACAATTGCCTCGAGCTCCCTTCCTTGGCCAGCCCATCAGCCGGTCCATTCATCTCCCTAGGAATATGAGATAAACAAAAGAACCTCTACTACCAATCCTTCTAATCCTATCCACCCAATACTTCCAGTTCCAAGCGGGTTTGGAATTGCCCTTAATACAGTCTATCAGGCATTTGGAATCTGATTCTACATACAATTCCATACCTTCAAACAACGCCCGCATTTTAGCCATGTTGTTGGACGCATTACCATACCCAGAAGAAAACGCAAAGACCAAGTTGCTGTGGATGTCCTTGCAGATCCCACCACCCCCAGCTGACCCTGGGTTGACAAGCGCTGAGCCATCCACGTTCAGTGGGTTGGCAAGCGCCGAGCCATCCACCCCCGGCAGTAAAAGAATGATCTGCTACTCTGTAAGCAACCTAAGATATAGTGCTCCCAGTCGCTCCTCCCACTTAGTCCCATCGAACTATCTGAACGGTCCATTAATACCATAGCCTATTTTATAGGCTACTAGGAAAAAATTACACTGATTGCATGATCCAATCTATCTTTGATTTGTCCTTACTTTTGTAGCCACCCTTTTTTACGGAGAGCCATGGGATGGTTAAGATTTCTTTTAAAACGTGACTCTTTTGTAAGGAATATATATATGTGATCAGATTTTAAAAATAAATAGAGTCGGGATCCTCTGTTATCGGGTCAACAGGATTTTCCTGTTACCCTAGTGGTTTGGCGTCCGAAGCTTTTTTTTTTTTATTTTTTTTTATTTTTTTCAGTGAGTGTTGACGTGGACCAATGATTTTTAGGGTATTAGGAATTCTCTGTTGACCGGGTAACAGAGGATCCGGACTCAAATAAATTATGAAATTATTTTGGACTTACTTTTTTGAAAATGATCTGGACCGTCTCAAATAAAGACTAATGATTATACAGTTATGATTGTTAGAATAGAGAGATATTTACATATATAGTATCCCAAAGAATATATGTTCGGTTACTTTAAAGTCTAGATCATGCGTGATTGTCAGTGTCCCAATGCAATCACTGAGAGCTCTGGAACATTTTTTTTATTTTTTATTTTTATAAGGAAGAAATAACCACAATGACTGTGCAGCTCACAGAATTTTTGGTCCGAAAGACCGTGATGAGGGCAGAGGTGAATGCCTTGAACGCACACGGTTTCACAGCCTTGGATGTTTTACTTCAAAACCGTAGAAAATCCAAGGATATGAAACTTGAAGGGATCCTCAGAGCTGCTGGAGCTAAAAGAGCTGGAGCCAGGCATCCCACGAGAGACGATTGGACAATTAAACCATTGTCTCCTGGCAAGGACAAGTGGAAGAAGCACAGTGACTGGTTGAACGAGATAAGGAGTGGTCTAATGGTGGTAGCAGTATTGATTGCTACGGTAACATTCCAAGCTGTACTCACCCCTCCCGGTGGGCTTACGCAGGAGGATAAGTCGGATGCGCCTCAGCTGGGGTATCCTATAAGCCCCACTCCAGCCGACCTCAAATGTCCTGTTTACACAGCAGGGGAGTCAATCATGGCTAAAAACAATCCATTTGAATACACATTCTTCTCAATTTTCAATTCGATAGCGTTCCTGGCATCTTCGAGCATAATCTTATTGCTGATAAGTGGATTCCAACTCAAGCGACGGATTTTTATGTGGACCTTGATGATCATCACATGGGTGGCCGTGTCTTCCATGATCATGACTTATAGGCTAGCCTATGTAGCTGTCTCCGGTGATTGGATTGATTATGGTGGGGCCTATATAACTGGCATTTCATTCCTTATGTTGTTCGGATTGATTGGTCTACTATTTGCAACACATTTCTTCCGCGTCATTAGATGGTTGGTCAGGAAACCTATATATATAGGTATATATAGAATCAAGTCACTTTTAATGGATGCGAACAACAACGTTAATGTTGGGAATGTTGATGTTGAATCCCCGCATTGAACACAACTAATAGATGTGCCTATGCAGATAGACTGCAGATATGTCTATCTGTATTCATGTGTATTGTTTTTCTTTGCAATAACTTGGGGTTTTAGTATTATATGTACCGTGGAGTGATCAAGTACTCTTTTCAATTAAAGCTATGCTTCCAAGTGCTACAGAATATCTTAGATGGTACCGAAAGCCTTCCGGTTATCTCATATATATGCCATCTCTCTTCCTCTCATGCTATGTTCGATTGTAACTGGTGATTAGGTAATACATCTGTATGAAAAACTTATCCTATATATCATGTATTAATGTTTACTTCTTGAACTAATGTATTGTTTAGGCAGGAGATGCCTTAAATGCGTTTGTCCTAGTGAAATAGTTTGTTATTATTATTGTTGTTTTTCTCTTAGTAAATGTTGATTCTATGGCAATTGTGAATGGAGGAACCGTTTCACATCCATACACAAAGGAATATATGTGGAGTAGCATGCGGTTCTTTGCATTGTTGTTCTGTATCCCCAAACAACCTTAGCCAATTATTCATGCCAATCTCTTTTGATGATGGTCATGTAGAATTCTTCTACTAGACCATCTGCTGGAGCATAATATGTAGTAGAGGGACACACACTCTTATAGAGAGAGAGACAGAAATGCTCACACTCACACACAACTAGCTGGACTGTCATACTAGTTGCTTAATTAATGCCAATAAATATTGTTAGGGGAAAGTTGTTTCAATGAGGAAAGGACTTACAACTTGGGTGGACCTACGATTAAAAATAGTATATAAAGGAAAAGCTTATCCTCGAAAATTTTTCCCTTAGTATGATACCCTTAAATCATAGATCAGAGTGATCTTTTAGCCCTAAGCCTAATATAAAATTACACATTTAATGATTGAAGTGGATATCATATATACATCATGGTGGGGCACGTTAAAAGATGAAGGGTGCGCCTTGGTTTCCAGAAAGCCTTAGATTGTGGGGGTGAACAAAGCCAATTTTGCGTTAACATGGCAAATCTATGTGGGCCTCACCTTGATGTAGATCTTACACCCACGCCATCCATCCATATTTTCACAACATTTTTAGGGAATGAGCCCAAAACTAAGGCAGATCCAAAGCTCATGTGGACCATGCCACAGAAAGCAGTGAAGATTAAACCCACCATTGAAAACTAGTTGGGGTGATGGAAGTTCTGGATTAAGCTGATATTTGTGTTTTTCCCTTCCTCCAGTTCTTCCTGACCTTATGAATAAGTTGGATGGCAAATAAACAACATGCTGGCCAAGAAGGTTTAAATAATGGGCGTTATTATTCCACGGTTTGTTCCAGGTATGATTTACTTGAGCTTTGGATCTGCCTCAAATTTATGTCTCATATCTTAAAATGACAGGGAAAATTGAATAAGCAGTGTGGATATAACATGGATATCATATTGGGCCCATAGAATTTTCCATGCCAACATTGTTACTATAACTAGTCCACCGTTCAACTGTCGATCTGGTGTACAAAGCGTAAGTCCGTGGTGGGTGTTTCCTGACCTTGGGCCCACCTTGATACATGTGTTGTATATTCATGCCATCCATCACTTTTTTCAGCTCACTTTAACTAATCGTCCAAAAAATAAAGTAGATTCAAATCTCAAGTGGACTATACCACACGAAAGAGTGGTGAATCATCGTTAAAAACTTTGTTGGCATGGGGCTACAAAAGTTTTGGATCAAGCTAATATTTGTCTTCTCCTTTCATCCCATCTCTAAGACTTTGTTGACATGTTGGGTGGAAAATAAACATTATGGTGGCTAAGGTTTTTAACGGTGGACGTTCAATATCCAGTATTTCCTATGGTAGGGCTCACTTGATACATGGATCTACTTCATTTTTTGGACCATCCACTAAAATGATTAGTAAAAATTGACGGATGGCGTTGATATACAATACATATATCAAGTATGGCTCCGTGATCAAGGATACATCCACCACTATTTTACCTACATAACACATGATCCACTCCCAATCTATTACGGTAACGTAACACTTTCTCGGTAACAACAAGTGCATGACAGACTTCAACCTTTCATCTTTTAACGGACTCACTGTGATATGTGTGAGATTCACTCCAATCATTAGATATGTAATGCCACATTGGGAGCACAAACCGGGCTAATTTGTAAATGAAGTAGGCCACGTCAATGGAAACAATTGGGAGAGGCATTTACCCTTCATTTTTATAGGGCCAACCCTAGTGAGCTTTGGAAATCCACTCCAGCCATTAGATGTCATACTGAAATTTAGTCCTGATGCCCAAAACCTCGATGCCATACATGATTCAACGGGCCCCTACTAAGGGAGACAATTTAGAGGATAAGCCTTTACCATATATTGTTACCATTCGTGTGGTCTACCTGAACCACATGTGGAGCTGAATTTCACGCCATAGGCACAACGTGAGGTGAGTCATCTAATGATTGGGGTGGATTTCACATTAACACCATGGTAGGGCCTATCCAAGTCTGTAAGTCATTTGCCTCTTTGAAATAACTCTCTCATACTATATATATATATATATATATCTGGGGGGGGGGGGGGGGGGGGGGGGGGGGGGGTATGCGCTCGACCTCAGGAAATGCTCCTGTGAGGTTGAGTTGTGTGAGCCCCACCGTGATGCGTTTCGACCATCAACACCGTGCATTTGATGGGTCCCCTTTAAAGTATGGGATATCCGAAAAATCAGTTGTATACGGAACTCAGGTGGACAATACCATCTAAAATTATGTGAAGACACCGTTAAAACATATAAAAGCACTTGGTGGGGCCCACCTGAGTTTTGCATGCGGCTGAAACTTGGTCTGAACCCTCATTCAAGTGGGACACACATAATGGATGGGTTGGATTTGCAAACCACATCTCAGTGGGCCCTCAAAAATGGTTATGAATGTTTTAATGGTGCATGGCCCCTCTCCACTTTTGTATGTGGTGTGGCCCACAAAAGTCACGTATTTACTTAATTTTTGAGACCTAGGCCACGATGGGTTGGTGCGGGTTGGTGCATCTGACTGATGGGGTAGATTTTCTAAACGCATCATGGTGGGGCCACACAGCTCGACGTCATGAGACGAACTCGTGAGGTCAAGCGCATATATGGAAAATGGAGTGTATATATATATATATATATATATCTATGAAAATGGAGTATATCCCAACCATATATATATATATATGAAAATGGAGTATATCCCAACCTCAAGTGGACCACACCATTGAAAACAGTGCAAATTGAACATCTACCGTTGAATAATTCTGCGGGGCAACCTAAGTTTTAGATCAATCTAATATTTGTGTTTTCCCTTTAACGATGTCTATCTGATCTTATGAGCAGGTTTGATGACAAATATACATCGGGGGCTTATAAGGTTTTCCACAGTGGAAATTAATACTTCTACCTTTTCCAGTGGTATGGTCTAATTGATATTTTTATACGCAAGAATTTTGGGTTGACCCCTAAAATGCTACGAGAAAACGAGTGGACGGCGTGGATAAACCACATCTATTCACGGTGGGCTCAACAGAATTTACTCAATACGATAATAGCCTACTGGGTAACTCAGTACGCATTCCGATTTCGCAAGCTGCTGCCCATTCCCGAATCCCGGCAAAGGCGGCACCCACTATTGAGAGTCGGTAGCCATAGATTCCGTCGAGCTTCATTTCAGTTTTAAAAAATAAAAAATAAAAATCAACAGGGTTTCAAAACCCTCCCATCTCCGTTAAACCAGGGCTGATTGCAGCCATTGAACGGCGTCTAAACCCCTGCCTATCTTCATCTTCCTCTTCCAGGGCCGCCATCAACCATTAATGGCTGATTTGGTCTAACCCACCTCCTTTTTGGTCACACGTTCTAAGATGAGATCGAAAAACAGATGGGCGGGGTGGATTTCTCACAAACATCTCTTTGGGCCCCACCCACCATCCTTGCGCAGGCTGTTCCCCCTGCCACCAGCCTGGTGGCTGGTGGTCAGTGCTCTGTGAGCCCCACCATGATGTATGTGTTCATCCATTTCGTTCATCCACTTTTAGAGATCATTTTAGTGCTTGATCCAAAAAATGAGAGGTATATAAATCCAAGTGGACCACACCACAAGAAAACAATAGTGATTGGATATCCACCATTAAAATCCTCCTACGGCCCACTGTACTGTTTATTTGACCTCCAACCTGTTGATTAGGTCATACAGACCAAGAGGAAGGGAAAAAACAAAGATCAGATTGATTTAAAACTTTTATGGCCGCTAAAAAGTTTTTAATGGTCTACCTTCATTCAACACTGGTTCCTGTAATGTGGTCCACTTGAGATTGGCATATAACTCATTTTTGGTCTCATACCATAAAATGATCTAAAAAAATAGATGGACGGGATTGATGAAACACATACATTATGTTTGGGCCGACAGAGTACCGACCATCAGCCATTGGCTACTGGCGAGGGAGTAGCCAATCCGTTTCCCCTCTCTAAAGGCTTTCGCAGTAAATCCAGCGACCTGAATTACGTCCTACCCTTTGTGGGGCCATTGTGATGTAATTGTTTTATCCACACCGTTCGTCGCTTTCCTCAGATCATTTTAAGGTATTATCAGAAAAATGAAGCAGGTACATAACTCCATTGGACCACACCAAATGAAGCTGCAGTGATAATGACACCCACCGTTGAAACCTTTCTAAGGGCCACCAGGATCTTTTTTTTACCATCCAACCTATTCATAAGGTCATGTAGACGTGGATGAAGTGAAAATACAAATATCAGCTTGATCTCTAGCTCCCAAGAAGTTTTTAATGGTGTATGTTCAATACCCACTTTGTGGTCCACTTAAGCCCTGCATCTGCCTCATTGTTTTTCTCATACCTTAAAATGATATGAGAAAAACTATGAATGGCGTGGATAAAACACTTACATCACTGTGGGTCCACTGAACTCTGTGCGGACGGATTACCAAGGGAACGGATTGGCTACTCCCTGACACCAGCACGTGGCTGGTGGTCAGTGCTCTATGGGGCACATAATGATGTATGTGTTTCATCCATTCCGTTCATCCATTTTTACAGATCATTTTCTAACTCGATCCCAAAAATAAGAAGTATATAAATCTCAGGTGGACCACACCACATGAAAACAATAGTGATTAGATATCCACCATTAAAATCCTCCTAAGGCCCACTGTACTGTTTATTTGACAGCCAATATGTTGATTAGGTCATACAGGCCCAAATGAAGGGAAAAAACAAAAATCAGCTTGATCCAAAACTTTTATGGCCCCAAAATATTTTTTAATGGTCAATGCTCATTCAACACTATTTCCTGTAATGTGGTCCACTTAAGACTGCTATATCTCGTTTTTTGTCTCATACTGTAAAATGATCTGTAAAATGATCTGCAAAAATAGATGGACAGCATAGATGAAACACATAAATCATGATGGGGCCCAGTGCCCACATAGCATGGACCACCAACCATTGACAGGCGTCAGGGGAGTAGCCAATCCGTTTCCGATTACCAACCGGCGTCCAACTCCAGTGGAAGCTGATTGCATAGCGAGTAAGCATACTGAGTAAACTCCGCATGGTCCACCATGATTTATTTATCTGATCCGCTCCATCCATCCATTTTACTAGATAATTTTATGGCATGAGCCCAAAAATGAAGTATATATATATTTCAAATGGACCACACCACAAGAAAGAGTTGAATTGAATATCTATCATTGAAAAATTCTTGGGGGCCACATAAGTTTTTGATCAACCTTATATTTGTGTTTTCCCTTCATCCATGTCCATATGATCTTATGAACAGGTTGGATGACAAATAAACATCATTGTGGGGCCTGGAAAGGTTTCAATGGTGGAAATCATTATCCCCACTGTGGGGCCTAGAAAGGTTTTAATGGTGGAAATCATTATCCACGTGGTATGATCCACTTGATCTTTGGATATGCTTCAATTTTAGTGTCAAAACCCCTTAAATTAGATTGAAAAATGAACGGACGACGTAAATAGACCACATACATTCAAGTGGCTCCAACTCAGTACGCAATCTGATTTCAATTCCATCTTGCAATTCTAGAAGTCTGACCTCATCTTACGGCTTATATGAAATCTCTCTCTCTCTCTCTCTCTCTCTCTCTCTCTCTCTCTCTCTCTCTCTATATATATATATATATATATATATATATCACAAAACTAGCTGTAAAGTCCAGCTAGTTGCCTAATTAATGCAATTAAATATTGTTAGAAGAAAAGGATTTATGGCTTCGGTGGACCCACAATGGAGTTAATATAAAATTCACGCCAAACCATTAGATGATTCGACTTATGTTGGACCTAGGGCCCAAAAAATAGTCCCATCCATGGTTAAGGTGGACCACACAATTAAAAAAAGTATTCAGGAAAAGCTTATCCTCCAAAATTCTTCCTTTGGTATGGTCCATTTGAATCACTGATCAGCCTGATCTTTTAGCCCCGAGCCTAATACACATCTAATGATTAGAATGGATCTCATGTATACATCACAGTGGGGTAAGTCAAAAGATGAAGGGTGAGCCTTGGATTCCGTAAAGACTCGAATTGTGGGCAGACAACACAACCAAATTTAATTGTGTTAACGAGCCAAAGCTAGGTGCTCCTTACCATGAACCATGATGTATGTGTTATATCTATGCTATCTATCCATTTTTTATTTTTATTTTCACAGCAATTTTAGTGAATGGGCCAAAAAATGAAACGAATCCAAAGCTCAAGTGGGCCACACCGCAGAAAGCAGTGAGGATTAAATCCCACCATTGAAAGCTTGTTGGGGGTGACAGAACCTCTGGATCAAGCTGATATTTGTGTTTTTTCCTTCATCCAGTGTGACCTATTAAATAAGTTGGATGGCAAATAAACAACATGCTAGCCAAGAAGGTTCAAATGATGAGCGTTATTATTCCACAGTTTGTTCCAGTATGGCTCACCTCAGCTTTAGATCTGCCTCAATTTTATGCCTCCTATCTTAAAATGATCTGGAAAATTGACTAAGCAGTGCGGATATATATACATATTGGGCCCATAGAATTTGCCACACCAACATTGTTACCTACGAGTCCACCATTCAACCGTTGATCTGGTGAACAAAGTGTAACACTGTAGTGGGTGTTTCCTGACCTTGGGCCCACCTTGATATATGTGTTATATATCTACGTCATCCATCACTCTTTTCAACTCACTTTAGCTTATGGTCCAAAAAAAATAAAGTAGACTCAAATCTCAAGGAGACCACTGTGACGCCCCGGTCACTGTTTAATGTGGGTGGGCACACATGTGGGCGGGGCCCCAGGTGTGGCTGGCAGGCTACTGTGTGGCTGACAGGCTACTGTGCTTGGCGAGCTACTGTTGCAATTGACTGTAGCATAACTTGTCACACATCAGAAGAGTTGTCTAGAGTTGTGGTGGTTATATGTTGGGTTTCTCCCTTAACAGACATGACGCGTTTTAAAGCCGTGAGCTTCGGCAAAGCGGACAATATCATGTGCTGTGGGGGTGGGCCTTACAAATGGTATCAGAGCCGAGGACGGTTCTGCCCTCGGTGGGGGATAATGTGACGCCCCAGTCACTGCTTCACGTGGGCGGGCTCACGTGGGCGGGCACACATATGGGCGGGCCCCCAGATGCGGCTGGCAGGCTACTGTGTGGCTGGCAGGCTACTGTGCTGGGCGAGCTACTGTTGCAGTTGACTGTATCGTAACTTGTCCCACATCGGAAGAGTTGTCTGGATTTGTAGTGGTTATATGTTGGGTTCCTCCCTTAACAGACATGACGCGTTGGCCTTGTGCGCCAAACAAAACCTCCGCTGTGCACTCTGATGACAGTTGGGTTGGACAATATCATGAACGGGTAGGTGCTGATGTGGGCGGGACCACGGGAGCACCGGGTCTGGGCGAGCTACCAGTATTCTTACCCCAAATGACGCATTCCTGCGGGGAACAAAACCTCCGCTGTGCACTCTGATAACAGTTGGGTTGGACAATATCATAGACGGGTAGGTGCTGATGCGGGCGGGACCACGGGAGCACCGGGTTTGGGCGAGCTACCAGTATCCTTACCCCAAATGACGCGTTTTAAAGCCGTGAGCTTCGGCAAAGCGAACAATATCATGTGTTGTGGGGGTGAGCCTTACAAATGGTATCAGAGCCGAGGACGGCTCTGCCCTCGGTGGGGGATAATGTGACGCCCCGGTCACTGCTTCATGTGGGCGGGCACACAAGTGGGCGGGCCCCCAGGTGTGGCTGGCAGGCTACTGTGCTAAGCGAGCTACTGTTGCAGTTGACTGTAGCGTAACTTGTCCCACATTGGAAGAGTTGTCTGGAGTTGTGGTGGTTATATGTTGGGTTCTTCCCTTAACAGACATGACGCGTTTTAAAGCCGTGAGCTTCAGCAAAGCGGACAATATCATGTGTTGTGGGGGTGGGCCTTACAAATGGTATCACAGCCGAGGACGGCTCTGCCCTCGGTGGGGGATAATGTGACGCTCCGGTCACTGCTTCATGTGGGCGGGCCCCTAGGTGTGGCTGGCAGGCTATGTGTTGCTGGCAGGCTACTGTGCTGGGTGAGCTACTGTTGCAGTTAACTGTAGCGTAACTTGTCCCACATCGGAAGAGTTGTCTGGAGTTGTGGTGGTTATATGTTGGGTTCCTCCCTTAACAAACATGACGCGTTTTAAAGCCGTGAGCTTTGGCAAAGTGGACAATATCATGTGCTGTGTGGGTGGGCCTTACAAATGCTCTTACAACCACAGCATAGGAAAGAGTGCTGATTGACCATTAAAAACTTACTGTGGCGCAAAAGTTTTGAATCAAGCTGATATTTGTATTTTCCCTTCATCCATCTCTAAGACCTTATCAACATGGTAGATAGAAAATAAACATTATGATGCCCCTAGGAAGGTTTTAATGGTGAGTATTCAATATCCACTATTTCCTACGGTGGGGCTCACTTGATACTTTGATCTACTTCAGTTTTTGGACCATCCAGTAAAATGATTTGTAAAAACTGATGGATGGCATGGATATGCAACACATGTTAAGTTGGGCCCCCATGATTGAGGATGCACCACCACTATGTCACCATGCGTAATGTTGAGGGTCAAATATTTCATATTAGACCCCAGTTATTACCGGATTTATGAACATGCCATCGTTTAAAAGCCTAATTTAATCGTGTTTGTGATGCAAGGTACATTTGCAAGTGTGGACTACAAAAAGGTACTAAAAGTGTGTATTTGATGCTCTAAAATTACCACAGCAAGGGACGGACTCCAGAGGACCGATATTGAAGAATTTACATGCCAAGGATCCGGGAAAATCAAGTCGTTCACGTTAAAGAGGCCTGAAATTGGTGCAAAATGCAAGATCACATGGTTCCCGCCATCCGATTGACTCGAAACTTCATACATGTGATGGGGGCCGTAAATTAACCGTACATATTAAATTTCAATCATTGAAGATCTCGGGAAGTGGTCCAACGGACAAATCAGCCCACAAACCGTTGATTCTGAGCCCACCTACAATCTGGATATGCTTCAAATTTGGTCTCATCCGATTTTATGAGGTGAGAAAACAGATGGTCGGATTAGATTTTCCATAACTATCATGGTGGACCCCACATGAGTTGAGTGTGCATAGTGCACAAGTGCACTAGCTGTGTATGGCAACGAAGAGCCAGTCAAACCCAGCTTTGATCGACTCTTCTTCACAGAAACAGAAAATTCCGTTTCTTTCAACAGCGTCCGCACTAACCGGAATGGGTTTTGATAGTGGACCCCACCCATCATCCAAACGGATGATCCGGACCGTCCATATGCTCCATAGGGATGGGAAGATCCTATCCATGGTGGCATTTTGGCCCCATGCATACGAAAACACGTGGATCGTCGAAAAATGCTAGATGGACGGTGAATTGATTTATACAGTGGACCGCACAAAAACTCCATGGAAACTACTCCTTCCTGACTGAAATTGCGCCAGGAATCCAATGAACGGGTCAGATTTCCACGAATATATCACTGTGGGGACCACCGAACACGTCAGCGTCGGTTTTCAAATTTCAAAACGGAAATTTCCGTTTTTCTGCTAACGGACGCTGTCCGTTTTTGCAGGAGTTTGTGGACCCCACTCGTCACCCGTATGGCTGATCCAAGCCGTCCACCGTGTAGAGGGGTTCGAAAGCTTCAAAACCATGCTGATACTTTACACCCATGCGTGCACACGTGTGCGGTACAGAGGCCACAAACGGACTGCCCTGCAATGTTCAAAACAGATCTTTTCGTGATTTCTTCTCTGGGCCGCGTCAATGGACATTCAAAACCACCCATTCTTGACTGAAATTTCGTTCTGAATGTAATGGACGGGGTGAATTTCCCAGAAAATACTTCTATGGGGCCCACCGATCACGACAGCGAAAGGGTGCGAAAGGTTTCGCACATATTAGGAAATCCGGTTTTCCTAGGTGATTTTGGGCCACCATCTTTGATCATATGGTAGATCTGAACCTTTCATCATGTAGAGGACCCAAGAAAGTCCTAAGAGACGGTGTTGTTTTGGAATTTGAGCGAGGAAAGTGTCGTGTTTCGAGGCCCCGAACTTGGCTGCGAAAAGACTTTCGTTGCGCGTGCGACAGCTTTCCAAATCCGATTTTCTCCACTCCAGCAGCTATAAAAAGGATTTTTGGACGTGGGGAGCACAACATCGAAGGCCTTGGACGAAGAATCTCATGTGAGAGAGAGAAAGACAGGGAGAGAAGAAAGAGTTTTGTTGTTTTTCTTTGGTTATGCTTTTCTTCTCAAATTTCTGATGAGATCTAGCCCATCCATGTGTGGTTAAACTTCTTAGCTAGGGCTAAGAGGTAAAGCTTGTGGCGTGATGGGACCGATTCTATGGTGTTGATTTATGGTTATGAACTGACGTTTGGTTTTAGTTTGATTAATTGAAATAATCATAGTTTTTAATGATTTGTTGTGACTTAAATTACAATAGATCTGCGATGGCTTTGAGTATTTCCTTCTTCTTCATATTTTGATTGTGAAATCAGGAAACCTGTTGTTTACCATTGCCCCTTGGACATGGTTGGATGATGGAATTCTTCCTAACATTCACACATCTTCTGATTGGTTATGGATTGGTTTAAGTTCTGTTGATTACCTTGTCTCATGGGCATGGATTTGTGATGGAATCATATCTAATTCTTATACCTTTCGTCTATTTGAAAACTAGATCAAAAGGAAGTTCACATTGATTTTCAGGTTATATCTTCCAACTGGATGAAGATGGGACTCGAAGTCCAGTTGAGTTCATGAATCGACCATAGATCTCCCTGATCTCTACAAGTGGATCCTCTGAATCCCTAGTTTCCCTCTCTCTGAATTCTTAAGTTTTAGATAATTATTTCACCATTATTCCTCAAATCACAATTGGTTTAGATTACATCTTATCCTAGTTCTAATTCTAGTAATTTTCAGAATACGTACGAGTTTCAGTCCCTGTGGATTCGACCTCGGTCTTACCGAGTTTATTACTACATCACAACCCTATACTTGGGGAGTGAACAAGTTTTTGGCGCCGTTGCCGGGGATTGACGGTTACGCTTTCTGAGATTAACTAGTTTTAGGATTAGTTTAAGTTTAGGATTTTTATTTTATTTTTTTTCGTTAGAATTTTTATTTTTTTTTCTATTTTTAGAAACTAACCAATCATCTCATTTTGTAGGATTCTGAGATAAGCTTCCAAATTGGTAATTTTTTTTCTAATTTCTCTACTTTTTCTACTTTTAGAATTAGGATTTTATTTTTAGAAATTTTCTACTTCTAGGCTTTTATTTATTTTAGAATTTTTTCCTTTTTAGAAACTAACATTACTTTCCATTTTAGGATTAGGATTTCTAATTTAGAACTTTCTAACTTTAGGCTTAGAACTTTCCTAATTATTTTTTTTTTTAGGAACTAATTTATTTTTCGAACTTTCCTCTTTTGTTTTTAGAAACTAGGTTAGTTATTTCCCTTTTTAGAGACTCTTTCTAATTTTAGAAACTAACTCATCTCTCCTTTATTTTATTTTTAGAAACTTTCCTTTTTAGGAATTAGTTTATTTTTAGAAATTTTTTAATTTTTAGGTTCAAATTTTCTATTTTAGAAACTTTCAAAGTTTAGGGAACTTTTCTTTTTAGAAACTAATTTTCTATTTTGTAGGAACTTTCTCACTTTGGACTTTCTATTTTAGAAGCTAATCTCTTTTGGTCTCTTTTTGCAGATCTTAACATAGGAATTTCTCAATTGGTACCTTCCTTCTAACTTCTCCTCCTCTTACTTTTCATACTGCTGTAGGATCTTTTCTTTTATTTTTCTTAGGAGTAGATTTAGAGTTAAGGGTTTCACCATGTATATGCATGAGTGGGAACGTCAATATGCTGAGATAGCTTTTGAGCATGCGAAACAGTGTGAAGGGATGTATGATGATTATGATCAACATCAGCCTATGTCTCAGAATTTTCCTGAACCAATCATCGAGAACCGACCTGAGCATAACACTTCATCGGTTAAGAAGTCCTTACGCGATCATATACGGGAGAACAATTCTACCCCACGGACAGTACGTGAGTGTTGGGGTTATCATAACTATGGGAGTGAGAATTATTATCACCCATCCGAGAAAAAGAAAACAATGCGTGATTATATTATGAGTGATAATAAGTATTACCAACCATCAGATTCTCTCACTTATGATCCGTATGATTATAACCAGTGGAAACATCAATGTCGGGAAGCTGAACCAGTTATATATCATAGTGATAATTCTCTTGGGTCATCTACTTTTGAAACCCAATCAGAAACAATCCAAGAGGACTCACTTCAGAAGCTCATGAAAGCACAAGAGCAGTTCAATCAACTTTTCATACAATCATGCGAATTGCTCAAATCCTCAATTCCAATAATTCAATCACATCTTATGGAGAAGGAAGAGGCTAGGTTACCCCAGCTTCATCCCAATCTAGAAGCACAATGCGAAGAAAATGATCATAACTCGCTTGTGGCAGAAACTGAAATTACGAATGAGGAATTGGATTCCATTAGTGAGCAGATGGTTCAATTTCCCGATGAGTCGATCTCGATGACTGTCCAAAGGAATGATCAAGAGACGTGGGTGTCTTTCAAATATAATGATAGTGACACATTTCACTCACATGACACACATGATTACACTGATGAGGTAGAGGTTAGTTTATTCGAACCTCAACCCAATCTAAGAATAGAATGTGAGGGATGTGATCCCATCCCAAGTGCACACTGCACAGAATTGGACGATCATGAGTACTGGGATTCAATCGCAAGTGTGGCCCCTGCCAATGATCAAGAGGTTCAGGAACTTGTCAACCATAAGGAACAACTCCACCTGTCTGATATGACTGATTTAAATGTGGAGGATGAACCACTTTCAACTAACTCTTCCGACCTTTGTGATGCATGTTTGGACCACTCCTCTGAATTGAATGATGATATGATTCAGGAGATGGACGATTTACTTGACATGACTCTGGAATTTGAAACTACCCAGTTGAGGCTACAATCTGAGCTATACACTTTAGACGATTCAATGCCTCCACCGAGAAGCTTCAATGACTAGAGTCTTCATAACAATGCTTCCCCTATTGATCTCCAACTTGTCTATGCAGGGCAAGAGAAAGAGAGCATGCGTTCATCTGCTTCTAAAAACGATAGAATCCCTAGGCAAATCATCACAGATTTCGATGCACGAGACGAGTCACTCCCAGCTGATTTTCCCACATCTTTGAACTCATGCTTGGCACACCTTTTAGATTCCAACGACCTCATGATACAAGAAAAGGTGGATTCCTTGCATGACACTACCTCGGTGGTTTTCACGGACTAAGCGCACCCTTACTCTGAAGCCCCTCTTTCCCCAGACCTTGAATGTCTACCACTAAGGGAGGAGGAGCTGAAAATTGAACCGAAGCATGGAACTTCGAAATGCATTGAGACTACATTACTGCTCGAAAATTTTTCTGAATTTTATCTACCTGTAGTCTTTGATTCACCATGGGATACTAACTTTGAGACTTTTTCTGACACAGGTGAATCATATATACTTTGGATACCGCAGGCGAATCAACGCCAAATTTTTTCTAAGGTACATAAGTCTTTTTGGCCATTCATGCTCCAGGGCATCAAAGCCTATTGCAAAAGGGGCTTTTGGATGATCCTGTTGAGAAACCTACTAAGAAATTTATTTAGATATTGGCCGGAAGAGGAACCTTGTGGCATTACTGAGTAGTCTTTCCCCTGCTTTCATAGAATTAGGGTAGTTTCTTTAGTCTGGCTGAAGACATTAAACTTAGAGCTCCTAGGAGACAACCCAGCTTTTGATTCCATGAATAGTCAATTCAATGTTTGTGGGTAACATTGCTGCAAACCCTCACGAGACTACAACTCGTCCACTAGGGGCAACCTAGGGGTTTAAAGGCTTGTTGCATACGCTAAATGCAATCGAGAGCACCTGCGAAAGTGGTATAGGTAGGATTTTCTTTTTGTGATTTTATGTTTATTTTGCTTTTGTTAACTTCTCTCTTATGCTGACTCGCTTTTACGTTGATATTTTGAGAAAGCTTCTTGATTCTCCGTCCAGGTACTATCTTTCCATCACTCTTTTTTTTTATTTTTATTTTTCGTTGTCCCATGTGTATTGCATGAATCATATATCTTTTACATTGAGGACAATGTAGATTTTAGGTTGGGGGTGGGAGATTAGGTAACATAATCAGTGTTTTCTTGGTCTTGAGCAATAATTGTGAAAATTTTTTAAAAAAATTTTTGGACTTTCTTGTACATTCGAAGTGATCTTGATGGCCATCTAGGGCACTTAGAATTTCAAGATAAGTGATGTTGGTAATTTCTGACTCTTGGATTCAGTTGTCTGTTAGATTTCACAGTTAAGGTTGAATTATTAATCCATGATTAGAAGTTGTAAACATTGATTGAGTCATGATTTCACATGTCACATCTCACTTACACATTAAGGTTTCAGTTAATATTGAAGGATTAACTTGGTAATCACTAAGCATGGAAGGAACCAGCCTGAAAAATTGCCCATCATGATCAATTGAAGAAAAAGAAAATACAAATGCCTTTGGAAAGGGGTGGGCGAATAATCTTCACCATAGGTTTGCTCCCTATAGGTGTAGATTTAATTCCCCATGAATGATATGAGAAAAGGGTCGGGTGTACGGTCTTCACTATAGGTTTGCTCCCTATAGGTGAGGATTTGATTCCCCTCCTTGGAGTTGCTTTTGATGAAAAATTAAAAACTGGAATAAGGAAAAACGATCTGTAAGGTAAGTTCTAGCTTACGTTTTGGTTGTCCTGAATGCTCATTCAATCATCAATGTATCTTGAAAATTGACAATTGGATCTCTTAATGATCGATAAGCCGAGATTACACTATACACCCATGAAACTCAATGTTGGAATTTTTCTAATTGATGGATGAATACTTTGAACTTGATTATGAAGTTTACCGTGTGCTTGAGTCTAGGAGAGAATAATGCCCAACATTCATGAATCTTAGATTTCTCGTATCTGAATCGTTTTTCAAGATTTCACTCGGTTGCATAGAAATTACCCTATAATTCTCAACTTATTTTTCGCATATTTTGCTCAGGACTAGCAAAATGCTGGTTGGGGGTTGTGTTGAGGGTCAAATATTTCATATTAGACCCCAGTTATTACCGGATTTATGAACATGCCACCGTTTAAAAGCCTAATTTAATCGTATTTGTGATGCAAGGTACATTTGCAAGTGTGGACTACAAAAAGGTATTAAAAGTGTGTATTTGATGCTCTAAAATCACCACAGCAAGGGACGGATTCCAGAGGACCGATATTGAAGAATTTATATGCCAAGGATCCGAGAAAATCAAGTCGTTCACGTTAAAGAGGCCTGAAATTGGTGCAAAATGCAAGATCACATGGTTCCTGCCATCCGATTGACTCGAAACTTCATACATGTGATGGGGGCCGTAAATTAACCGTACATATTAAATTTCAATCATTGAAGATCTCGGGAAGTGGTCCAACGGACAAATCAGCCCACAAACCGTTGATTCTGAGCCCACCTACAATCCGAATATGCTTCAAATTTGGTCTCATCCGGTTTTATGAGGTGAGAAAACAGATGGTCGGATTAGATTTTCCATAACTATCATGGTGGACCCCACATGAGTTGAGTGTGCATAGTGCACAAGTGCACTAGCGGTGTATGGCAACGAAGAGCCAGTCAAACCCAGCTATGACCGACTCTTCTTCACAGAAACAGAAAATTCCGTTTCTTTCAACGGCGTCCGCACTAACCGGAATGGGTTTTGATAGTGGACCCCACCCATCATCCAAACGGATGATCCGGACCGTCCATATGCTCCATAGGGATGGGAAGATCCTATCCATGGTGGCATTTTGACCCCATGCATACGAAAACACGTGGATCGTCGAAAAATGCCAGATGGACGGTGAATTGATTTATACAGTGGACCGCACAAAAACTCCATGGAAACTACTCCTTCCTGACTGAAATTGCGCCAGGAATCCAATGAACGGGTCGGATTTCCACGAATATATCACTGTGGGGACCACCAAACACGTCATCGTCGGTTTTCAAATTTCAAAACGGAAATTTCCGTTTTTCTGCGAACGGACGCTGTCCGTTTTTGCGGGAGTTTGTGGACCCCACTCGTCACCCGTACGGCTGATCCAAGCCGTCCACCGTGTAGAGGGGTTCGAAAGCTTCAAAACCATGCTGATACTTTACACTCATGCGTGCACACGTGTGCGGTACAGAGGCCACAAACGGACTGCCCTGCAATGTTCAAAACTGATCTTTTCGTGATTTCTTATCTGGGCCGCGTCAATGGACATTCAAAACCACCCATTCTTGACTGAAATTTCGTTCTGAATGTAATGGATGGGGTGAATTTCCCAGAAAATACTTCTATGGGGCCCACCGATCACGACAGCGAAAGGGTGCGAAAGGTTTCGCACATATTATGAAATCTGGTTTTCCAGGTGATTTTGGGCTACCATCTTTGATCATATGGTAGATCTGAACCTTTCATCATGTAGAGGACCCAAGAAAGTCCTAAGAGACGGTGTTGTTTTGGAATTTGAGCGAGGAAAGTGTCATGTTTCGAGGCCCCGAACTTGGTTGCGAAAAGACTTTCGTTGCGCATGCGACAGCTTTCCAAATCTGATTTTCTCTACTCCAGCAGCTATAAAAAGGATTTTTGGACGTGGGGAGCACAACATCGAAGGCCTTGGACGAAGAATCTCATGTGAGAGAGAGAAAGACAGGGAGAGAAGAAAGAGTTTTGTTGTTTTTCTTTGGTTATGCTTTTCTTCTCAAATTTCTGATGAGATCTAGCCCATCCATGTGTGGCTAAACCTCTTAGCTAGGGCTAAGAGGTAAAGCTTGTGGCGTGATGGGACCGATTCTATGGTGTTGATTTATGGTTATGAACTGACGTTTGGTTTTAGTTTGATTAATTAAAATAATCATAGTTTTTAATGATTTGTTGTGACTTAAATTACAATAGATCTGCGATGGCTTTGAGTATTTCCCTCTTCTTCATATTTTGATTGTGAAATCAGGAAACCCTGTTGTTCACCATTGCCCCTTGGACATGGTTGGATGATGGAATTCTTCCTAACATTCACACATCTTCTGATTGGTTATGGATTGGTTTAAGTTCTGTTGATTACCTTGTCTCATGGGCATGGATTTGTGATGGAATCATATCTAATTCTTATACCTTTCGTCTATTTGAAAACTAGATCAAAAGGAAGTTCACATTGATTTTCAGGTTATATCTTCCAACTGGATGAAGATGGGACTCGAAGTCCAGTTGAGTTCATGAATCGACCATAGATCTCCCTGATCTCTACAAGTGGATCCTCTGAATCCCTAGTTTCCCTCTCTCTGAATTCTTAAGTTTTAGATAATTATTTCACCATTATTCCTCAAATTACAATTGGTTTAGATTACATCTTATCCTAGTTCTAATTCTTGTAATTTTCAGAATACGTACGAGTTTCAGTCCCTGTGGATTCAACCTTGGTCTTTCCGAGTTTATTACTACATCACAACCCTATACTTGGGGAGTGAACACGTAACACCTGATCCACCTCCCGTCTCCATAACCTAACACTTTTATGATTACCAACAAGTGCCCGACAGACTTCAACCTTTCATCTTTTAATGGGGCCTTATGTGATATGCGTGTGAGATGCACTTCAATCATTTGACGTGTAATCCCATGCTAGGCCCACAAAAAATTCAGGTTAATTTGTGAATGAATTGTGTCATGCAAAAGGAAACAATTGGGAGAGGCATCCGCCCTTGATTTTTATAGGGTTCTCTAATGAGCCTGGGAAATCCACTCCAACCATTAAATGCCACACTAAAGTTATGCCTAATGTCCAAAACATTAAGACCATACATGATTCAACTAGGCCCTACTAATTAAGGGAGACAATTTGGAGGATGAGCTTTTCCCTTATACTATTTTTAGTCATGTGGTCCACCTGAACCATGGATCGATGGAGCTGAATTTCAGGCCATGAGCCCACGTGGGGTGAATTATTAGATGATTGGGGTGGATTTCACAATAACACTACAATGGGATCTATCCAAGCAAATCATTTTCCTCATTGAAATAATTTCCTAAACCTTATTTATTAACATTAATTTATGTTTAAATTATACAGTAATATCATGCAACTAATTGTGTGTGAGCATTACTCGTATACACGCACACGGGTTCAAAAGCAATGTGAGACGATCTTTTGCACAGAGGCAAAAGCAACGGAATCAAAAAAGACAAAAGCTATTTTTTTTTTTCTTTTTATTTTATTAATATATTTTATTCGAAATATATTCAACATAAAATGTTCACATAAATCGACTACCACCATATGGATGATTATATGTGGGCACCATCATAAAGCGCAAAGACATCTAAACCATGCATCAAAGGCGCTCCTCTAAAAAAATCAGCCAGATCAGAGACTTAAGTGGCCCACACAATATGCAAAAATGTAAAAGATATGCCTAAATCCTCCCAGATCACATTGTGGTGCCAATTGGAGTTCGGGAATTGCTTATTTTTTGAACGCCCCCTCATGCAGCTGGATGAGATTTAAACATCACTGTGGGCTATAACTATTTTCTCTGGTGTGGCTTTCTTCAATTATTAGAGTGGGTTGAATTTGTAGCCGGGGCTAATGGTAAAATGCAACATGCATCACAACTGATGATGAATTTGGCATGAAACATGAGGGGGCGGTATGGGTGAGGGTGTAACAGCTTAATAGGTGAGGCCCCTAACCGTGGGGCCCACCTTGATGTATATGTTGTATATCTATGCGTCCATCCGTTTTTCTAGCTCATTTATAGCATGAGCCCAAATTGAAGCCGATGCAAATCTCAGGTGGACCACACCACAGGAAACAGTCGTGATTGAATGTCCACCATTAAAATACCAATTAGGGCCCACCGTAATATTTATTTGCCATCTAACTAGACAATAAGGTTACACAGACCTGAATGAAGGGAAAACACGGATATCAGCTTGATTTAAAACTTTTGTATCCTACGGTAAGTGTTTAATGTTCAATCACTACTCTCTTTAGTTGTGTGGTCCACCTAAGATTTGGATTTTCTTCATTTTTCGGATCAAAATCTAAAATGATCTGGAAGAACAGATGGACAGCGTGGATTAAGATGCATACATCAAGGTGGGCCCCACGGTCAGGGGCCTCACCAACTAAGCTGTTACCCGCCCTTACCTTATCCGCACCCCTATCATGCACACTTTATACCTGGCTCCTTTTTAGCCTTTCGTGTGGGTGCCACGGTCAGGCGATTTAACCAATAACCTGTTACCCGACCTCACCTTGTCCGCACCATAATCATGCACACTTCATCCCTCCCTCTCTTTTTATCCTTTAGTATGGATTCAAGAAGACAAGTTAAAATATCCTTTCAATGGGTTAAATTTGGGCTGGTGCAGTATAGGCCCGGCCTAACATTATAGGCCCAAGGACTAAGCTTAGCCCAACACCACGGGCCTTGCACAAAAGACCGAAGGCTAAGCAAAGATTTTTATTTTTTTTTGGCGCCCAGTTGGACAACCTAGGCCACATTTGATCAAACTACTATTTCCTAGCATGAATGTTCTATTCTAATCCGTTGATCAATGGCTCATGCTACACCTAATCGTTCCTATACCTTGAACTTTGACATAAAAATCTTGGACTTCACTATTTCACATCGATTAGCTGGCACCCGTTGTTGAGAGAGAGAGAGAGAGAGAGAGAGAGAGAGAGAGAGAGAGAGAGAGAGAGAGAGAGAGAGAGAGAGAGAGAGAGAGAGAGTGAGTGTGGATGCTAGGCTTCACGTAGCATCTCTAATGGGGGATGCTGATTCCTTGACAAGATTGCTTGCAGGAAATGCTCATATTCTCAATAAAGCCGCTGATCTTTCCCGGACCCCTTTGTACACAGCTGCTCTATTTGGGAACGTTGAGTTTGCAAAGGCAATCTTAAGTAGAAATCCGGAACTTGCCAGCGTATTAGACTCTGAACAATCCTCGCCTTTGCACTTGGCAGCAGTGAAAGGGCATTTAGAGATGGTACAAGAGCTCTTGAAGATCGACCCTGATGTGTGCCTTGTTTGTGATAAAGATGGAAGGACTCCTCTCCATATGCAGCAGCACTTAAAGGCCGGGTGGAGGTGGTGTAGGAGCTAGTTCATGCAAAGGGAATAACAACTCGGGTTTTGACGGGTCGCAGGGAGCCAATTTTGCACCTGTGTGTGAATCATAACCGCTTTGAGTTCGCAAAGTCGCTGTTAGAGTATGCATGGAATTGTGGAGATGATGAGTTTGTGAAAATGAAGGATGATGATGACAACACCATCCTCCATCTCACGGTTGCTAAGAAGCATTTCCCAGTATGGATCTTCTCTTCTTCTTCTTCTTTTCTTCTTCAACATTAACAACCATCTATAATGGATTATTTTTTCACATCTATTTACTTAATTGAGCTTTATCTTCACTATAGAAGTAATAAGGTACTGAAAGTATCCATCTTTTAGGTTATACGGACTTCCAATCACTATGTATCGATTCACATAGTTTTAGAAGCGAGAACTTGTTTACCTTGACTTGAGTATCCCTTATTGCATCCTTTAAAACTCTAAAACTTCACTCTTAGATCTTTCTCACCTCTCCCTTTAGCTTGCACGTGCTGAAGCTGCAGCTGTAAACTCTTGTTTGTATCCACTCTTGTAATTTGAGTACCCTAAAGCAAGTATCCAATCATGGGCATAGTCTATTATAACACCTATACCATTTGCATAATATAGAGTATCAACCAAATATGCGTAAGACTCCAGAAGAGATATTAATAAAATTAGGGCTTTGTCTTCGTCATCGATCTTCACTTCCATGCTTGTCAACTTGCAAAGTAATTTATTAAAGACATTAATATGCTTAGAGATATCCAACCCTTCTGCCATCTTTAGAGTGTAAAGTTGTTTCTTCGGAAATAAATTATTGGAGAGTGCCTTCGTCATGTAGATGCTCTTCATCTTCGACCATAATCCTTCAGTCGTCATCTTATCGATAACATTATAAAGAACTTCATCAGCCAAGCACAATTGAACTGCGTTAATTTCCCTCGAATTAAGTTCATCCCAATCATCTTCCTTCATAGTTTCAGGACGATGTACTTTTCTAAGGAGCCTGCTGCAACCCTTGTTGAATTAGGAGGGTTTTCATGTTCAACTTCTATAATTCATTTTTTTAAAGTGTGAACTTCTGTATTTCGAACTTCACATTCGATCCCTTCGAAGTCATGTCTTAGATTCAATAAAATAATAATAGTAATAATAACTTCCAAAAAAAGCCTACACTCTAATACCACTTGTTGTGCACAAATGACACACGTAGGGTGCAAAAGTAACCTTAGATACAAAGCAAACAAGCAATAGAGAAATGAAAATCCAAAAAAACACATAAATTTTTATATGAAAAACCCTTACGGGAAAAAAATAAAATAAAAAATCATAGCACAAAGCTATAATCAATCCACTATTATCAGAAAATTACAAGAGAAGGAACAACTTATACTAGAAACCCTAGATTTCCCCTTTAAACTCTAGAAAATTTATATCAAGAACATCTCTAGCGTTAACCCTAATCGCATCTATGAATATATACTTATATAACGTCATACAAAGTTGGGAAATAAAACCCGAACTTACACAAGAACATACGTGCCCATTCGATCAACTTGACTGGACCTTCGGTTAACCAAAACTTTGCAGCATGGTTCAATTGACCGAAACATACCTTGGTTGAACCAAGAAAGAAATTTGCACCAAATTAAAGACACTCAATAAGCACTATCCATCCCTGACTTGACTTCTTCTTCTTCTTTTTTTTTTAATTTTTGTTTGTTTGTTTTGTAGCCACTCATTTTCCAAGCAATGGATGGGATGATTATGATTTCCCGAAAAAAGTAACTCTTCATAAGCAATATATGATTAGATCCAAAAATAGATTTTGAAATTGTTATTTGGATGCATTTTTCGTAATCCCAATTGAAGGCTAGTGATTATACGGTTAGGATTGTTGGATTAGTGAGATATTTACATGGTATCCTAAAAATCTGTTGAACTTACTTTAGTCTAGATCAAGCGTTGGATTGTTGAAGTGTCTCAATGCAATCTCTGGATGATCTACAGTACATGATAATTGGGTCCAATCATCAGAAAGACCCAACTGTTTTTGTGAATGAGATGAGTGTTGGTTGGCCCAAGCATTAGGATGTCTCTGGAAGCAGCCCATTTTTCGTTTCTCATTAAATAAGCAGAGACCATAGTCCAAAACCTCGAAAATTAGACTCCTGGCTGGGTCAATTCAACTCGAAGACTTGATCGGATGGGTTTTGGACTAATTTTCGAGTGTAGGTAAAATTTTAAATTAGTGGAAAAATATAAATTAAATAAAAACCTAAATAAATAACTGTTTTTACTCGACCAAGTTTTGAATTTAGTCAGCTGAGTTTTAAAACTATTGTAGATGCTGGCATTTGCTGGGAAAGACGTTGCTCTTTCTCTTTCTTTTCTTTTCTTTTCTTTCTTTCTTTTTTTGTTTTGGAAAATGAGGCTAGAGATGTATGTTGTTAGTATCCCAGACATGCATGCGTGTGTTCCAAAATCCAATATGTTTATCAAACTCCACATCATGGAAAATCCAAACTCAGTGAGTCTAAGTCAATAAGGAAGTAGGCTAAATTCACCAGAGTTGAAACTTGACTGCCGACTAAACCAGACCATCCGAGTTGCTGAGGTTTTAAACCATAAGCAGGTCACAAAAAATCAACCCTCTGAATAGGGGTCTGATGTAGAGTGGGTCGCCAACACTTTCACGGTCAAGATGAACCAAAGAAGGCCCAATCTGATGTGGTAGTGATCAAGAACGTCGGAACATCAAAACAGTCATATATCGTAAAATGGAATGAGTTTTTCGAGCGTATCATATATGATTTTGGGCAGGAGAAGCTACTTTAGCCAACCAATCCTTTATATGGGGTTGCCCATGCTGGATTTGCGAGATTCCATCGAATTGACTGTCCTAAGTCCTTTTTAGTTTCATTTTTTACTATAAATATTAAGTTTTAGTTCAATCATAACTTTTGATTCTTTGAGTTTTAGCAGCTCTGCTCAACATGAAAAGGATTCCTCGTGGGGTCCGCACATCCATCTATATATGTCCATGTCATGACTCACTCAATCATAACCACTAACTATACATAGATATTAATTAGATATAAGCATCAGGCCTAAAATTGTAGGTATGGGATTCATGTATCTCAAATCAGAGAGAAAAAATAGTCGGACCAACTGCCAGATTAGCGGACATCTTGTTATTCAATTTGGACCAGTAATTATTTTATGTTTCAACCGTCCATTGTATGTCCTCAATCGGCCAGTTATGGATGTGCACGCTAGGATCCATCGATGGTAGGTGTAATGATTTGGACCGTTTAATTTGAGGGTTCATGTAACAACATTAAAAGGAGAGGGAGCTTTTTAGCGCATGGGAAGGGGAAAAAAAAATGCCAATAGATATAGCAATATGTCAGATTAGGACATCTAGGATGTATAACACACTAAAAACTGAACAGCTACACATATGGTATGCACAATACATGTGGGGGCATTTGAAGTTGATCAGAAGAACATGTGACACATGCGAAATGCTTAAAATTGTATAGTATGATAGACATATTGGCATATTTGACATATGTGGGCAACGAAAGCTAGAAGATAACACTTGTGGACGCCAACCTTATAAAAAGGACCCCTTCTAATTGAAGATGGATAAAGGCACATGTCATATTGGCATGCGGGTGCAAGGGATGTCAATTGTCTGCCAACCTTATAAAAAGGGCCCCTTGTAACCCTGCCACTGAAAAGGCACCATGCATGTGCATTTAATGTGGGGCTTATAATAAAAAGTAAATATTTTCTTATATCATATGACAATGTTGCCCTTTATATTGTGGGGCTTGCATTTGATGCATGTAAATGATGATATAATAGTATTGTTTAAATCACATGAACATGACCTGTAATGGCAATATCCCATCTTCCTGCCATTATAAGTTTTGTCAAATGCGGGGAGTACGGGTACTAAATGGCAAATTACGACGTGATGCTGTAATGACATTGGCATTGTCCATCTTCAAGCTATTGTAATGATTGCCAAATGTGGGGATTGCATGGACCTAGTGGCACATTGGTGCATGTGACATTGTAATGGTCATTGTACAAATCGTGTAATTTGTTACGACAATGTCTAGTTTCTACCCATATTAAGGGCTACCAAATGCAGCCGTTATAGAACCAAATGGTACGATTGGTGTATGTGATGTTATAATAGCATTGTCCACATCATATTACTTGTAATGGCAATGTCCATCTTGTTGCTGTTATAAGAACTACCATATGCAATGCCATTTACATTCATGCATATGATGTTGTAATGGTATTGTCCAAATGATGTAACTTGTGATAACAATGTCCATTTTTGTGTCACTACAAAGATTGCAAAATGGAGGGGTTAAAGGGACCAAATGGCACATTGTCACATGTAACGTGGTATTAACATTGTCCAAATCACGTAACTTGTAATAAAAATATCCATCTTCGTGCCATGAGTTACAAGGATTAAATGGCATGTTGGTGCATGTGGTGTTGGGACATCAGTTGCCTCTGAAAGCGTTTCATAGGAACTTCCTGTGACAAAAGCTAGGTGGGGGCCATGGTTATGTTTATGAGAAATCCATCCCATCCGTCCATTTTGTCATATCATGTTAAGACATGGGCCCAAAAAATGAGACAGATCCAAAACTCAAGTGGTTTGCAAAATAAGAAAAAGTGAGGATTGAATGTCCACTATTGAAAACATTCATGGGGCCAAAGAAGTTTTGGATCAAGCCATCTAGACCTCAGGGTAGGATCAATCATGTGAACGGCCTCGATTAATAATAACTGTACAAAGATTTTGAAAATTTTCTATAGTGTATCATGTTCATAATGGAGACGCACATCCATGGTCTAACCATTCAAGCAGTACACCCAACGTTTTAACACTAAGGTCTTGGTATCGATTCCTAAAGGGGGTGGGTAACAGTGAAGTGTGAATTGATAGTGGGTGTACTACTGAGGTCTTGGTATCGATTCCTAAAGGGGGTGGCTAACAGTGAAGTGTGAACTGACAGTGTGTGTGTGTGTGTATATATATATATATATATATATATATATATATATATATATATATATAAATAAACCGTTCAAGTGGTGTGCGTGCATATCTAGAGGTGTACACAAACCGAGCTACCTCGGTTAGCTCGCTCGACTCGACTCCAAAAAGATTGATTCGACTCGGTTCGAAGCTGAGTTCGAGCTGAGTTGAGCTGATTTTTTGAGCTCGAAAATCAGTTCGAGGCGAGTTCGAGCTAGCCCCTGCTCGACTCGACTCGGATCGAACCGGTTCAGTGACTTAGTTACTTTGATATTGATGTTGCTCACCAAGTGTTTAATGAAATGACTCAACAAAGTGTGGCCGGTGGGAAGGAAAGTATGTACATGAAACAAATACCAATTTTTTCTTGGTTTTTATGTTGCTCATAAGGTGTTTGATAAAATACCTATAAAACCACTACTGTTGTTTTACAAATAGTGGGATTTTGAAGGTGCAGTCTAGTTGTTTGTGAAAATGCTGCACAGGCGAAGTATGCTTGAACTGGCCCGAGCTGCTGACCGAACCGAGTCGAGCTGGCCAGTCAGGCTTGAGGACTGATCCGAGACGAGTTCGAGCTGATGTCAGCTAGTGGCCAAGCCGAGTCGAGCTGAGGCCAGCTCGATTCGGTTCGACTCGATGTACACCTCTATGCATATCACAATAGGCCCAGCTAAACTGTGGAGCCCACCATGGTTGGGGGACAGGCAAAAGCCCATACCAATTGGATGATCCTAACCATCTAACTAATGGACTTTGGCCTTTTAATGGTGGATCTTTGCCTGTTTTTTCTTTTAGCCACTCATGTGATGAACCCTAGCAGGAGTATCTTTTAGGCAATGACCCAACATTGATGAGGCCCACAACTTGGACGGTTGGGAACATTGCAAACGTGACCGTGTCTACGCGGATGTGCCCGTCCATAATACTGTGACAGACCCATTCTCTATTTTGCGGCCACTGACCAGGCCGTATGGTAGGTTAATACAGACGGAGGCCCGAGAGAGAGACTCTGACTTGTTACTCTGGCAGAGTGTGATAGATAATGAACAGGCACTTCCACATGTTGTATAAAAGTAATTCAAATTAAACTTTTCAGACTGTTGAGTCCTGGGTTAATTTAGATGCATCAGGATGCAAAAACACCACCTTGTTTGATTATTGGACCATGAGATTGTGGACATTAATTGGATGGTTAAAATGAAAACATCCAATGGTCCTATTTCAACAAACAAGTTTCCCCAATCAATGGTTAGGATTAGTCAACAAATCTAATTAAGCTACTGTGAGTTAGCTATAATGTTTTCCATAATTACATCAAAACAAGTGTTTTATCCACACAGTCATCGTTTTTCTCAGGTATGAGCCAAAACCGACAGGGATAGGACGCAATCCGTGTCCTATTTGGGCTGGACCTGTAGGCCTGTAGATTGAACTGGCCCACCACAAAGGCCACAAAATTATAAACCCAGTCCACAGGATTAGTAATCTAAACCGTTTAAGAGGTAGGGCCTAGTGCGAATATGATATGGGAAAAGCATGAGTTGATACAGATGATCCTGGACATTGGATCTACTGACGGATAAAATCATTGAATGATCAATGGTTCACTTTCAAGTTCAATTTTTTATTGTTTAGGATCGTCTTTCGGTATATGTGGGCTCATGGACTGATGATCAAAATTGTTGATTTGATAGTCTCTACTATGTGTGGACCATGCACCAAATCCACATTAGAGCAACATGACTCTTCGTTCTTAAACCTATTGTCAGTTGTTTGTGAACCATTTTTTTTTTTTTTTTTTTGGTTATCTTTTCTGACTGTCTATTTCTAGGCCGTTGATTGAAAAATGGCTGGCTTTTTCTACTCCAATAGATCAATGGTCCACGAAACCAGGGAACCTATCTAACTCATACTTTTTACCACTCACATAATCAGATGCGCGGGCTGTATGACAGCGGTCTTCACCTAACTATCAATTATCGATGGTCTTGATCAACTATAGCAGAAAATTCCAACCATCTGTCCCCATATACGTGAGAATGTGACATGATCGTTCAAAGACTAAAAATTACAAGAGAATGGGCAGAGCCTTAAAACCCATATGGAACACTCATTAGTGGACCCCACAGTGACAAAGATCGTGGTATGCCCTTGAAATCGGGGCGATTCTGTTGTCCAAAGGTCTTGCATGAATTAATATAAAAGTCCAAAGTCAATATGAAAATGAGGTTTTTGCGCCAAAAGTCCCCACACGGCCGTGACCAGGAACAAGCAACGGTCAAGAAATGAGCTTCTATATAAAATGAGCACAACAGTATTCTCGAAGACAGAGGTCTCAGACGCCCACTTGCACCAATTACCACACGCAACGCTACATGACGCCACATGTGTTGACATGGCACATGTGTAGAACATCCGTACCGTCTATGAGGTTAGATGATGTGGCCAACGAAACATCATCTAACACTGGCAACCCAGGTGGGGCCCACTGGGTTGAGCCTTATGAGCAACACTCATTAGTGGACCCACAATGCGAAAGATCTTGGTTTGCCGTGGACGCGGATTTCCTGGGAAAGACTTTCGCAGGAAGTTCCTGTACTGGCAACCCAGGTGGGGGCCACTGTGATGTTTGTGAGAAATCCTACCCGTCCATCCATTTTTTGAGTTCAATTCAGAACATGAAACCAAAAAATGAACTGTTTCTAGGGCTCAAGTGGGCCAAAAATGTGATAATTGAACGTCCACAGTTGAAATATTGGTGGGGAGTCATGCTAATATTTGTGATTTCAGTTCATCCCAGTAAGAATGAAGTTATTAACTGTATGGATGGCTTGTAAACATCACTGTCGAAAATTTTAACGGTAGGAATTTCCCTAACCACATTTTCCTCTGGTACGGCTCACTTGAGCTTTGGATACGGTTCATTTTTTTTTTATCATGTCCGTTTGCCGATGAAATTGGGGTGATTATGTTGTCCAAAGGTCTTGCATGAATTAAAATCAAAGTCCAAAGTCAACACGAAAATGAAATTTTTGCACCAAAAGTCCCCACCATGATGTTTGTGAGAAATCCATCCCGTCCATCAGTCTTTTGAGATCATTTTAAGGCCGGCGTCAAAATGTAGCCGGATCCAATACTAAGTGGACCGAAATCGTGAGGATTGAATGTTCACAGTTGAAATATTCACGGGGGCTACGGAAGTTTTGAATCAGGCTAATATTTGTGTTATAAGTTCATTTCAGTAGGAATTAGTTACGAGTGGTACGGATGTCATGTAAATATCACTGTCGACCCTAGTGAGGTTTCAACGGTACGATTTTCCCTGCCCACCTTTTCCTTTAGTGGGGCTTACTCGAGTCTGAGTCTTGGATCCTTCTCATTTTTAGCCGCAAGTCCTAAAATGACCTTTCTCGCAAACATCACAGTGGGCTCATTAGATTTGCAGCGCAGGAACTTCTTCGAAAGGCTTTAGGAGGAAATCCGCGTCCACTGTCACCGTGAACAAGCAACGGTCAAGAAATGAGCTTTGGTGGATCCCTGAATGTGGAGCGAGCCTACTGTGATGTGTGTGCCTTACATCTACACCGTCCATCCGTTTTGACAGCTCATTTTAGAGATGATCCCATTATTGAAACAGAAGCAAATCTTAGCGTGACCATACCATTGGAAACAGTGGTGATTGGGCATTCAAAACTTTTCATGGGCTGCGAAGTTTTGGATCAAGCCGATATCTGTGTTGTGCTTTTGTCCAGGTCTTTGTGACCTAATCAATAAGTTATCATTCCGCTAAGCTTTTAATGGTGAGTATTCAATACTACCAATTCTTTAGGGCCCATTTGGACAGTGGTATTAAGTTGTATTAAGTGGGATTGCATTACTAAGCCAAGGACTCAGCTTTGGCCAGCACCATGGGCCTTGCACAAAAGACTCAAGGCTAAGCAAAGATTTTTTATTTTTTTTGGCGTCTACTTAGACAACCTGGGCTACATTTGATCAAACTGCTATTTCCTGGCATGAATGCTCTAATCTATCCGTTGATCAATGGCTCGTGCATGTACAATAAGTAGAAGTGCCGAAATGAAACTATATGCAAGATCTTGCATGTGTTGCTTAACCAGGGATTGGAACGGCATATATTAAGGATAAACACAGATGCATCTGAAGTTGGCCAGGTTGGGCTAAAATAACTTAAGCTGAGGCCTGCCCAAATGGAAGCCCAAAAACCAGTCAAAATTTGCGCCGGGATTACCTACCCGGCCCATTGCTACCCCTAATCGTTCCTATACCTTGAACTTCGACATAAAAATCTTGGACTTCAATATTTCACATCGTTAGCCAGCACCTGTTGTTGAGAGAGAGAGAGAGAGAGAGAGAGAGAGAGAGAGAGAGAGAGAGAGAGAGAGAGAGAGAGAGAGAGAGAGAGCTGGGCATTTCATACCCGAACCGGTAGATCCGGCCCAATCAGACCCTATTCGAACAAAACTGATGGTCAGGATCGGGTAGCGTAATCCAGATCTGAATTATTTTCTAGTCGAATCCGGATAGGCCCTGTTTCAAACTGACCCGATCCAATTGGATCCGATTTGGGCCGTATATATTAGTGTGTGTGAGTGTGTGTGTGTGTGTGTACACACACACACACACTCACACACACACTACGGAAAGTAGTGGGGGATTGAACGTTTACCATTGAAAACCTTTTTGGCTTCACAGAAGTTTTGGATCAAGATGAAATTTGTTTTTCCTCTTCATTCAGGTCTTTATGAGATTATGATGGAAAATAAATGTTATGGTGGGCCTTACAAATTGTTTAACGGTGAAAATCATTATCTCCGCTACTATTTATGGTGAGGTCTAGATGATCTTTGGACATAATTCATTTTTTGGATAATATTCTAAAATGATCTCTAAAAATATATGAACGGTGTAGATATAATAAATACATCACTGTGGGGCTATAAAACTTTGATCTCGTTTGAACCGTTCATACAACTCAGTGCTCGAGGAGCGTCAGTGCGTGTGTGAGATCTGAGAGAAAGCAGGAGTCTGGTGGACTAGCAACTTTCGCTAGGTGAGATGGGTCCACCTGTTTTTTAAAAAAGCAACATAAAGATGGCTGTGAGCTGCACGCGTGTTGGCGTATGAGTATAGTGGTGTGGATTTTTCTGACGTGGATGGAAAGATTGAGTGTGTGTGTGTGTGAGATCTGCACCGTCCATCACGTCGGTCACGCTTTGTTTTGCCTTTAACTCATTTTTTATTACCATAAAATGATCTAGAAAAATAAATGGATGTCATGGATGAAATAAATACATCATAGTGGGGTCCACAGAACACTGACTACCATCATTGGCTGGTGGTACGGGGAGTAGCCAATCCGTCTTCTCACCAACTACCTTCAACTGCCTCGAGCACCGAGCTCGCTGACACAAGCGGATTTTAAGGGAAAGCCTTTCACGTGAACTCCCTGCGTGGGATGTTAGGTGGGTCCCACCGTGATATTTGTGATAAATCCATACCGTTCATCCGTTTTAGGAGATTATTTTAGGACATGTGGCTAAAAACAAAGTATATCCAAAACTCAACTGGCCCTTCCAAGAGGAAACAATGTAGATTCAATAACCACCTTTTTCTTTTTCCCTCTTGTTCGGCACACTTGAGCTTTGGATCCATCTATTTTTTGGTATCATGTCCTATAATAACGTCTCACAACTGATGGACGGCGTGGATTTCTTAAAAATATCACTGTGGGCCCATATAGCATCCCATTGCGTGGTGTAGAAAATACAAAAAAAAATTTGTACGCTGATTGTTAGATGTACCACGCACCAGTCAGCAAGTTCTGTGGGTCCCATCATGAGGTATGCATTATATCTAAACCGTCCATCCACTCAGCGGGCTCGTCTTAAGGCTTGAGCTGAAAAATAAGATAGATCTAAAGATCAAGTGGACCACACTGCAAAAAGCAGTTGGGATTGAAAGTCTACCATTGAAACTCTTTTAGGGTCAAGACGGTTTTATTCGAATCGTATGTAACCCGATCCGACTCGATTTCCCTGACAGAGTCGGGGTCGGTTCGTGTCAGGCCAGCAGTACAATGGGCCGGGTCGAGTTGGACCTGGACTCGGTCCGGATCAAATCGAGTTCGGGTCAGGCGTTGAGAAGTTCGGACCAAGTCGAGTTGGGGCCAATCCTGTCCGACTCGACTCGATGCCCACCTCTAGAGAGAATGGATGCTAGGTTTCACGAAGCAGCTCTAATGGGGGATGTTGATTCCTGGACAAGATTGCTTGCAGGAAATGCTCATATTCTAAATAAAGCCGCTGATTTTTCCCAGACCCCTTTGCACGTAGCTGTTCTATTTGGGCATGTTGAGTTTTCAAAGGCAATCTTAAGTAGAAATCAGGAACTTGCCAGCATATTAGACTCTGAACAATCCTCTTTGCATTTGGCAGCCGTGAAAGGGCATTTACAGATGGTAAAAGAGCTCTTGAAGATCGACCCTGATATGTGCCTTGTTTGTGATAAAGATGGAAGGACTCCTCTCCATGCAGCAACACTCAAAGGCCAGGTGGAGGTGGTGAAGGAGCTAGTTCATGCAAAGGGAATAGCAACTTGGGTTTCGACGGGTCGCATGGAGCCAATTTTATACCCGTGTGTAAATCATAACTGCTTTGAGTCCACGAAGTCGTTGTTAGAGTTTGCATGGAATTGTGGAGATGATGAGTTTGTGAAAATGAAGAATGATAATGACAACACCATCCTCATCTTGCAGTTGCTAAGAAGCATATCCCAGTATGGATCTTCTCCTCCTCTTCTTCTTTTCTTCTTTAACATTAACAACCATCTATAATGGATTATTTTTTCATATCTATTTACTTAATTGAGCTTTATCTTCACTATAGAAGTAACAGGGAACAGAAAGTATCCATCTTAGGTTATATGGACTTCCAATCACTATGTATCGATTCACATAGTTTTAGATGCGAGAACTTTTTTAGCTTGACTTTTTTTTCTTCCCCTAGTATTTGCATCCTTTAAAACTTCACTCTTAGATCTTTCTCACCTCTCCCTTTAGCTTGCACGCGCTAAGCTGTAGCTGTAAACTTTTGTTTGTATCCTGTCTTGTAACTTGAGTACCCTAAAGCTAGTATCCAATCATGGGCATAGTCTAATATAACACCTATACCATTTGCACAATAATCCATTGTCATGTTTTCTTGATTAAAACATTAAATATCATCTATGATGATGCATGAGGTATAATCTAATGACAGTTATTGATTGAGTGCCTTTAACCCTAGTGTTTAACCCTAGTGCTAGAGAAGACTTATCGATTCGCTCAACAGATGTATTGATCGGATTGACGGACCCATTTTTTATTCCAAATTTTTTATTGTGTGGATGTTTTCAATTCGATCGTGTCTATTCCTATAGATTCAATCAACTGTCCGATCAACGAAACACGTAGCTTTTGCGGAAGTGCAAGTTTTATTTTCTAATTTTAAATGGGGTATATAAGTGTGATCCTAATTGCAATTAGGATTGAAAAAGTTGAGGATTTTGGAGTCTAGCATAAATATTCAAGCATTTTGAAGGAAAAAGTTAGGGTTTTTGCTGTAAGTTGTTCCATATCTTGTAATCTTCTTCTGTTTGTCGCTTTTGCCATGATTTTTTTTCTCACAAGTGTTTTCCACATAAAATTCATGTGTTCTCTGTGTTAGCTTGGATTTTTCTTTCTCTATTGCTTATTTGATTCAAATCTATAGTTGCTTCCACACCCAAAAAGTAGTATTAGAGTGTAGGTTGGGGTATTAGTTTGAATCTGAAGACATGGAATCAAAGGTATCAAATGTAAAGTTTGACACAGATAAGTTTATAGGTAAAAACAATTTTAAAATATGGAGGTTGAAGATGATAGCCCTTCTAGTTAACCAAGGGCTGCAACATGCGCTCCTTGGAGAAATGCATCATCCAAATTCAATGAAGGAAGAGGATTGGGTTGAACTTGATCAAATGGCGATTAGCACAATCCAATTGTGCTTGGCCGATGAGGTCTTCTATAATGTCATCAATGAGATTACTAGCACGAGCTTATGGTCAAAGATGAAGAGCATCTACATGATGAAGTCTCTCATCAATCGTATATATCTAAAGAGAGTTTTATGCTTTAAAGATTATGAAAGAGTCAGATATTTTTTAGTAAACTAACATTTTCAATAAGTTGGTTTACAAGTTAACAAGTGTGGAGGTGAAGGTTGATGATGAAGATAAAACCCTTATTTTGTTGACATCTCTCTCGGAGTTGTACAAGTATTTTGTTGATACTCCTTGTTATGGTCGGAATACCTTGGACATCGAGACTGTTAACTCGGCTTGGAGGCAAAGGTACTTTTACAGATGCATTGTTTGGTTGGGTAAGACCATCCTAGCGAGAAAATGAAAATTTGTGATATAGAACCAAGTCGATAGGCAAAGACAAGTTGAAGTATTGGAATTGGTGGAGTATGAGACATGAAGAAGGGCTGTCAATATCTCAAAACCCAAAAAGATGAGAGATCAGATGATTTGTCGAAGGAAGCCATTTAAGGAAATTTGGTAAAGGATCAAATGGTTGTGCGATGTAATCAATGTCCATGATCGGTCACTTCTATCACAAGTGGATTTTGGATATAAGGGCATCATGGCATTGTCCTTATCGGAATTGGTTCACTACATATATTGAGTATGATAGCGCCCTAGTTCTTATGGACAATTATCATACTTGTAAGATGGTTAGAATTGGTTCGGTTCGCATTATAATGTTTGATGGGGTGGAGCATACTCTAATCGATGTGAGACACATTTTGGATATGATGAAGAATTTGATCTCTTTCTGAGTTGTAGATGCACTCAGGTGTAAATTCACCGTTATGAAGGTGTCTTAAAGGCTTTAAAAGGGGCACTCATAGTTATGAAAGCATAAAGGAGTGAAAATCTTTACAAGTTAATTGTGAATACTATATTAGGTGGAGCTGCAACATTTATAGCGGAGTCCACGTTAGCACATTTATGGCATGCGCACCTTGGCTATATGAGTGAACGTGGTATGAAGGTACTTCTTTATCATCATTTGATTCCTAGTTTTAAAAGTTTTGATTTACATATGTGAGGATTGCATTTATGGGAAATAATCAAGGTTAAACTTTATAATTAGGAAACATGTTAGAATACGTCAGCTTGACTATGTGCATTAAGATGTGTGGGGGCCATTGCTTGTTGTTTCTGGAGGAAGGTTGTCATATTTTGTTATATTTATTAATGACTTCTTTCTGAAGGTTTGCGTTTAGTTTTCGAGACATAAATCTGATATTTTCTCTACTTTCAAAATCTGAAAGGTAATTGTTGAAATTCAGATGGGGCGAAAGTGAAAATTTTGAGGATAAATAACGGTAGTGAATATACTTAAAGAAAATTTAATCAATACTATAAGAATGAGTGAATAGTGAAGCATATATCAGAGTAGAATGGTGTGGCTAGCATATGAACCAGCCTCTTTTAAAAAGTGTCCAAAGTATGTTGAGTAATTTTGGGTTGGACAAGGAGCTATGGGTTGATGTCATCTTTACTGTTTGTTATTTACTAAATTGATCTCTCTTTACATCTATAGATTGTAAAATTCTAAAAAAAAAAAGAGTATAGAGTGGTTAGATAGTTGATTATTTAGGGCTGTGGATATTTCATTATGATGCTTACTTTTATGTACTGTCAGTTAAGAGAGATAAGTTAGACCGAAGGGCTAAGAAGTGTACTTTTATTGGCTATGGTGATGGGGTGAAAGGTTATAGATTCTATGACCAAGTTTCATGAAAAAGCATATTTAGCTGGGACTATAAGTTTGATGAAGGTTTATTGTTTCGAGAAAATGAACACAAGGAAATGAAAAAATCAGTTATTAATGTTGAAACACATAGGGGTGAAACACTTGAAGAACCTGAGCCATAGGTGAAGTTATAGTAAGAGGTAGAGCAGCCACCTGTTAGGAGAAATCCTGTAAGGAATCGCAGGGAACCATTGAGACATATGGATGACTCAAACATTGCATTTACTCTCATTACATATGGGGGATCTATCTACTTTCATGAAACATTAGAAGATAGAGATGTAAAGAAGTGGATAACAGCAATGAATGATGATATGGACTCTTTGTACAAAAATGAAACGTGGGAGCTGATCAAGCTACCCATTGGACTAAAAGGAATCGATTGCAAGTGGATTTACTATAAGACCCGTAACCTCGTGAGACCTGTTGTACGCTTCTACTTCAACAATGACATGTTCCAGACGGACTAGATCGATGAGTTTTGATCACGACCCCATTTTAGTATCTTAAAAATCTAAGACTTCTTTGGCTTTCAGTCCTGGAACCCAGCTGATATTTATACGTTCCCATCATCCAGACGGTCCAGCTAGACGGTCAGTCCAGCAGGGTGGACAATAAGACCATCCCACCTGCTGGACAGTCTGGATCATCCATACATGTATCCAATAGGTGAGCCAACATACAAGGTAGAAAGGGGGGGCAGGAGAGAGAGAGAGAGAGAGAGAGAGAGAGAGAGAGAGAGAGAGAGAGAGAGAGAGAGAGAGAGAGAGAGGAGAGAGAGGAGAGAGAGAGAGAGAGAGAGAGAGAGAGAGAGAGAGAGAGAGAATCGAGTGGTGAAGGGAGCTCCGCCATTATGAGCTCCCTTTACAAGATACAAAGCATACATTAAATGGGTCCCACCACATGTGGGCCCTCAAATCGTAAAAAATCAATGGCGGACGTTCCTTTACCACCAACAAATTGCAACGTCTAGATGACCTTCTTACAATCAAATAAACATCATGATGGGGTCCATGGAGAATGACCCCATCATGAAATTTATATATGCATCATGGTGGGCCATTAGCTATACGTAGGGCCTAAAGTGGGGTCCCTACCATCAACCGATAGGCCCCACTTGTCCCATGAACAAAATCCACATCTAAACCTAAGATTCACCCACCAGTTGATCTTCTTCTTAGTTCTTTGGCTTCCTTAGCTCCTAGGCTTCCTCTTTAAGGGTGGGAGATGAAGATTGAAGGGTTGGATTGAGAGTTTTAGTGTAGGAAGTGGGCCACGCACTTGGCTATTTCTTCTCCTTGGGGCTTGGACGTTATCTCTCTTGGGGTTGCTTGGAGAATGGGTAGAGAATGAGAGAGAGGGTTGTTGTTATGTAAGGGAGATGGGATAGAGTGATGGGTGAAGTGATGGGTGTGAGTGATATGAGCATTGACTTTGGGGGTATGTTGCTTGTCTTGGGGAGAAAGAAAGTATGGGCTAGTGATGGGATGTGTACTTGATTAGTTAATGTTAAAGGTTGGTAGAGATTCTCTGGAATCTCTCGAAATTCGCAATGCGCGGCATTTCCTCGAGATATATGCAGGCCCACAATTCTTAGCCTATGTATCGCACTGGTGCGTGAGACGCGGTGTTGGAACCCCGGTGGCGGCACGATCATTAAGGTACAAGCTTCGAGTCAAGTCGACACTGATCTACGGGATACGACTTAGGGTCATGGGCAAACGCTGCTTATAGGTCACGGGTTGCCAAAATTCAACGGGAAGGATCATGGTGGTTGGTGCAATGGTACAGTACCAGGATATGGGCCTTACAGCTCTCCCCTCTTAATAAAAATTTCATCCTCGAAATTTACATTATCATCGCAACTAAACAGAACTCATAACGAAAGGGAAAAGAAATCATAACATCATATATAATCAGAGACAATATACAAAATACAATCAATCATTTAAGAGATGGGGATAATGCTTGCTAATCTCAGCCTCGTGCTCCTAAGATGCCTCATCTATGTTGTGATGACCCCACTGAACCTTCACGAAGGGAATGACGTTGGTCCGGAGGACCTGCTCATTCTGATCAAGGATACGAACTGACTGCTCAATGTAGGAAGCGTCCTCACAAACCTCTAACGGCTGCCAATCTATAACAGGAACGATGTCTGACCCACACTTCCATAACATAGAAACATGGAAAATGTTGTGGATGCTAGACAACTGAGGTGACAAGTGTAAATGCTATCTTATCTAGCTCCTAAGATTGTCAAATTTTGTAATGCAAAAACCTCTTAGAATCTGTATCTTGTTATGTGGTTATTGTAAGATCAACTTCATGTCATCCTTGCCAATCTTGTCTATATTCAACTTCAAGATCAAGTCATGAAAGTACAAGATCAAGAAGTTCAAGTACAACATCAAGAAGTTCAAGATCAAGAGGTTCAAGAACAAGAAGTTCACTAGATCAAGTCTTCAAGCTTTAACTACTTCAAGAGTATATGTGATGAATCAATCTCACAAGTAAGGTTTGTTTGACCTTAGACTAACCTTAGGATAGGTCATACAATATCATAAGTCATTTGATAAATTTATAGGTCAATTTTCGACCAGTCCTAGTCATGGTTCGAGTAGTCTAGACACTGGCTCAACCAGTCCAAGAATTCCCTCAACCAGTCCAAGGTTTGTTGTGAATTTTCAGGATTTTATGTTGGACCCTCAACCAGTCCTGGAGACTGCTCGACCAATCGAGTGATCAGTGCTCGACCAGTCAAGCAGGCTTGACTCAAAGTCCAGTAACATTTTTGGGTCCCACTCGACCAGTCGAATGCAGGGCTCGACCAGTCGAGCAGGCCACTCAACCAGTTGAGCAAGCCACTTGACCAGTCGAGTGGTGATCTTATCTTATCACGCTAGAAATTTTAAAAAGTTGCTGGTCCTTTGACCAGTCGAGCTGACCACTAGGCCAGTCGAGTGAACAATATTTTTGCCTATAAATTGAGGATGATTTTCAGAGTTTTTTAAATTCATTAAAGTTATTCAAGTCACAACTCTGAGAAACTTGTCCCCACATTCTAGAAGCTAATTAGTTAGTATTTAAGATTCTTTGAATAGACATTTTGCATTTAATTCTGAGATCACTATTCAATTTTATTTCTTTTGAAAAGGGAATATTGATTTTACCCTTTGTGAGATCAAAATCAAATCAAGCTAGACCAAGTTTGTTTTAATCTAAAAATCATTTAGACCTAAGAACCCTTTCATATGTGAGATTTGACATTGAACATCTACATTGAATTGGTTCTACAGGGCTTCATCAGAAGGAGAATCTTCAGATAAGTACATTTCAATCTTCTGTATTTGGTTTATAAGATTGCCAAAAAATCTTTCATTTTTGGTTTTGACTGAGATAGCCAGAAAATCTTAGTGTGTGGGGTTTTTAATTGTGGTAGCCCTTTTGAAAACACAATTGTGAAGGTTTTGGGTGAACCTTGGAAAACCTATTTCATAGTGAAAGCCAATATCTCGTGGGTGAGGATATTGCAAGTGGAGTAGTTATGTGGTTGTTTTCTAATAGTTGGTGTACACGTAAGCGAACCACTATAATTATTAGAGTTGTGGTGTATGTTTCTTTTTATGCATTTGTGGTGAATGATTGTAATTTTTTTCTGTACATGTGGTGAATGTTGTAATAGTAGTAGAAATTTATTTCTATCTTATTATTTTTTTTCCTCTGTATCAGTTTGGGATTTTGATACACAGACTGTTTTAGAAATCAGGTTATCCTACCATAAGCCATTGATTTTTTGTGTAAGGTTGTCCTTAGAATAACATCTGTATCAATCTCTCAATACTTGTGCATTTGAGGTTGCTATTTATTTCTGCTATTTGAGATTGATAGGTGCTATCTTGTTCTAGTTCCTTCTTTATTCCGTATTTAAATTTTAATTTGGCATAGTCCCCACCCCCCCTCTAGGACTTTTAGATCGGCCTTTTCAAGTGGTATCAGATCCTAATAGCTCATTTATTTAGATTTATTTCCTGAGATAACTGATCTGAGCTTATATCATGTCAAATTTTGATAGCCTTTCAATTATTAGGCCACCACCATTTGATGGCTCCAATTATGCCTATTGGAAAGCCAGAATGAGAATTTTCTTGAAATCTATAGATGAAAATTTGTAGCAATCCACCGTAACTAGATGGAGTCCACCTACCATTGAAGTTCTAGGCATTGATGTTATTAAAACACTTAAGGTTGCACCTTATAATAGTTGGACCACTCTTCAGAAAAATGAGGGCAGTGCCAATGCTAAGGCTTTAAATGCAATTATTTGCGCACTATGACCAGATGAATTCAAAAGGATTATATCTTGTGATACTACAAAACAAGCTTGGGATATCTTAAAAATGACACACGAGGGTACGACTACTGTCAAGAAATCTAAACTGCAAATCCTCAACATAGGTTTGAGGAAATACGTATGGAAGAAAGTGAAACATTCATGGACTTGTATACTAAGTTAAATGACATAGTCAACTCAATGTGGGGTCTTGGAGATAGCATCCCAGAAAGTAAAGTCTGTGCAAAAATACTGCGCTCATTGCCTGAAAGGTTCAATTCAAAAGTCACTGCCATGTAGGAACTTCGTGATACGGATAACATGCAGGTTGAAGAACTTGTTGGTTTTTTACAAACCTATGAGTTAAATTTTAAGGCCCCTAAAGGTAAATCCGTAGCCCTAAAATCTTCTAAAAATTTTTCTCATGATTCTAATAATTCTGATTGCGAAAACTCAAAGGATGATATGACTCTTTTAGCAAAGAAGTTTTATAAAATTTTTAAAAGCAAAAAGAGAGTTGATTTTCAAAAACCTTCTGAGAAGAAAAAGGATAGATCTAAAACCTGAAAATAACTTAAAGACATCCAATGCTTCAACTGCCATGAATATGGGCATCTAGCAAACAAATGTCTTAAGAAGGACAAGCCTAAAAAGAAAGGTATGTTGGCTACATGGGATGAATCTTCCTGCTCTGAAGTCTCTTTTGAGTCGGAAGATTTCGAAACCGAGTCGGCTAATGAGGTTAAAGCTCTAATGACTCTAGCCAAGTTCACTTTCTCAGATAATGATGATTCAACCAGTGAAAAAAATCTGAGTAGTGACCATGAAAATGAAGAAGACCTTCAAGAAGCTTATGATGCCCTATACAGGGAAAGTTACAAATTTGCTGTAAAGTTAAAACTAAAACTTCAGAAAGAAAAGCTTTCTAAACTAAAAGAGAATTTTGATAATCTAGTCTTAGAAAAATCACACTTTTCAGATTGCTTTGAAAAAACTAAGTGCGACTTAGATTTCAAAACATCCCAAGTTGAAAATTTAAAATCTGAAAATGAAAAGCTAAAACTAGAAGTCTCTTCACTTTTGAGTTTGAAGGACACATGGAGGTATGTCTAAGGTGATCCTAAATTAGAAAAACTTTTATCCGGATCCAAAAAATGTGGCGATCGATCTGGTTTGGGCTATGATAAAAGTACTCACAAATATAAGAATATTTCACCTAAATTCGTTAGAGGGGAGTCTTCAAACTAAAAAGGAAAAAGTCTGAATCAAAATAATTCTAAAAATGCTAAAACTTTTTAGACTGTTAAACCTAAAAGCAATCATATCAACTACAAAAATCAGAATCATAACCCTTTGGCTGAAAAAATTGTGGATCTACTTAAGGAGCTTCTAAAATCTAAATCAGTGGGTAGGACTTATAACAACTGGAAACATAAGAAGACCAATTATGCTCTGAAACCCAAAACTATAATGAAATGGGTCCCCAATGTTACTTGTTTGGTTGCTCACATTGCTTTCAAGGCTTCAAATCCATCAAACTGGTACCTAGATAGTGGATGCTCTAGTCATATGATAGGTGACAAAGATTTGTTCACCAATCTCAAAGATATGACTGATGGTTCAGTCACATTCAGTGACGGTAGCAATTGCAAAATTGTTGGCCAAGGTACAGTTCAACTCTTTAACCTCCCTCTATTTGAGAATGTTTTATATGTAGAAGGTTTAAAACATAATCTATTAAGCATTTCTCAAATATGCGATAATAATCATGGTGTAAAATTTACCAGGGAAGTGAAATTTTGAATAAGAATGGTTCTATAATATTAACTGGTCGCAGAACTTCTGAAAACTGCTACATACACTACAAGAAACAACGCTTTTACCAACGAAATTTTTGTCGATGAAAAAAATTTAGTCGGTAAAAGTACGTATTTACCGACGATATTTTTTTTTCGTCGGTAAAACTGCACTTTTACCGACGAAAATTTTTGTCGATAAAAGTGTTAAAATTTTAAGATAGTAAATTTTCGCGCTATTTTGGAAATTTTCCCGCTAAGAGTTTTACTAACGAATATTTTCGTCGGTAAAAAGAAGAAAACCACTTTTACCGACGAAAATTTTCGTTGGTAAAAGTGTTGTACTTTTCAATGAGAAAATTTTGCAGACGAACTAAAATCATCCGGAATAATAGTTTTACCGATGAAAATTTTCGTCGGTAAAAGTGGTCTATTTAACTTGCAAAATTTTCGCCCTGACTTTTCCCGACGAACCAAAACAATCGGGAATAATGTTTTTACCGACGAAAAGCTTTGCCGGTAAAAGTGTTATATTTTTAAGATAGAAAATTTTCCGCTGAGAGTTTTACCGACGAATAGTTTTGTCGGAAATAATGATCTAATTCTTAACTTAGAAAAATTTCTTGCTGTCTTGAAAAGTTTCGCGGTAAGAGTTTTACCGACGAACGAAAACCATCGGGAATAATATTTTTACCGACGAAAATGTTCGTCAGTAAAAGTGTCGTATATTTAACTTCAAAAATTTTCGCCCTGACTTTTGCCGACAAACTAAAATCATCGGAAATAATAGTTTTACCGATGAAAATTTTCGTCGGTAAAAGTGGTCTATTTAACTCACAAAATTTTTCACCCTGACTTTTCTCGACGGACCAAAACCGTCGGGTATAATGTTTTCACCGACGAAAATATTCGTCGGTGAAAGTGTTATATTTTTAAGGTAGAAAATTTTCCACTGAGAGTTTTACCGACGAATAGTGTCGTCGGGAATAAGGATCTAATTTTTAACTTAGAAACTTTTCTCACCGTCTTGAAAAGTTTCGCGGTAAGAGTCTTACCGACGAACCAAAACCGTCAGGAATAATATTTTTACCGACGAAAATGTTCGTCGGTAAAAGTAACTTTGAAAATTTTCCTTGACTTTTGCCGACGAACCAAAATCGTCATGAATAATATTTTTACCCACGGAAAGTTTCGTCGGTAAGTGGTCTATTTAACTTGAAAATTTTCACCTTGACTTTTAGCGACGAACCAAAACCATCGGGAATAATGTTTTTACCGACGAAAAGTTTCATCGGTAAAAGTGTTATATTTTTAAGCTAATATTTAAATGATTTGTGTGTATATATATATATAATTTTTATATCATATGAGTGGAAATTTTCTTTATATATTTAATTAAAAGGTAATATTTAAATGATTTGTAATATCACATGAAAAAGAATATTAAAAACATTTTTCTCGCAATTTTTTCTTTTCTCCGATGAAAATTTTCGTCGGTAAAAGTGTTATATTTTTGTTTCCATCCTCTTTTTTGAACGGTTCATATCTTTTCACCACGGATTAGACGGTGAGATTTGTTTCAGGCCTTTTTTTTTAATTTTTTTTTTATTTTATTTTTATGATCAGTTTATATCTTTTTTCACCATTGATTAGACGGTGAGATTTGTTTCAGGGCTTTGATTAGACGGTTGGGATTGTCCAATTACCTGCCCAAGCTCATCGCAGGTTATAAATATTTTTATTAGACGGTGCAAATTTTTATTTTTATTTAATTTTCACCAGGAAAGGGATTGGCTAGTGACCACGCCACTACCCATGATTTATTATTACATCCATTCCATCCATCTATTTTTCCATATGATTAACGATATTTGTCCAAAAAATGAGGTAGATTTAAATCTCAAGTGGACCACATACAGAGTTGATTGAACGCTTATCATTAAAAACTTATTGGGACCACAAAATTTTTAATCAAGCTGATATTTGTGTTTTTTTTTTTTTGGGTAATTTGCCTTCATCCAGGTCTGTTTGACTGAAGGATGTCAAATAAACATTACAGTGGGTCCTGAGAGGGTTTTTATGGTGGAGATTCAAATACTACCGTTTTCCCATAGTGTGGTCCACCTGATATTTAGATCTGTCTCATTTTTAGGAACAACTCCTAAAGTGATCTATAAAAATAAATGGACGGCGTGGATATCAAATAAACATTAAGTGGGCCCCAAGAGGGTTTTAATGGTGAAGGTTCAATCACTACTACTTTCCCATGGTGTGGTCCACCCGAGATTTAGATCAGCCTCATTTTTTAGATTAACCGCTGAAGTGATCTATAAAAATGAATGGACGGCGTGGATATCAGTAAAAATGGAGATTCAACCCATTAATTAGATGGTTAGGATTGTCCCAAAACTGTACTTTTTTTTCTTGCAACTAATTAGACATAAGACAATTGATATCTTTTCAGACCATTGATTAGACGACTGAGATTAAAAGTAAGAACTAAATGATGGATCAAGAGATTAAAATATTCTATCTCATTAAATACCATAAACCATCTCTCTTTTCTTTCATTTCATTTTATCTCCGACAGCATCCTCTGGAAGTGTGATGAAACTATGTGAAGACATCCTAAAAAATATAAAAGCACTTGGTGGGGCCCACATGAGTATTGGATGCAGTTGAAACTTGGTCTGACCCCTCATCCAAGTGGGACACACATAATGAGTGGGTTGGATATGTGAATCACATTTAGGCAGGCCCAATATATGATTATGATTGTTTTAAGGAAACCCTTCTCCACTACGTTTAGGTGAGTTACTCGTTACCCTTACCAAAGTAAACTCTGTGGGATCCATCGTTATTTATTTATTTTATCCACTCCATTCATCCATGTTAACAGATAACTTGAGGTTTGAAGAACAAAAAGGAAGCATATCCAAAGCTCAAGTGGACCACACCACTGGAAATAGTGTGATTGAACCTCTACCATTTAAAATTTCTTGGAGGCCATAAAAGTTTTCGATCAAGCTGATGTTTGTGTTTTTTATTCATTCATATATTTTTGATATTATGAACAACATGTAACCATTTTTGGACAATCTAATCAGTTCAAATTGAAGAGTAAATAACTTCAGATGTTTAAATCAAATTTCACTGAAATTGTTGATCAATCTTGGTATGCCCAATATCTTTTCTCATATGTAGCTTGATTGAGGCAAGTAACTAGTCAAATTAAGGGTATTGATTAGTAAAATAGAGTGAATGGACCAGACATGTAAAATGGGTCATGTGAATCATCTATATACAAAACTCAAGTGGGCCATACCATCTAAAACTATGTGAAGACATCCTAAAAAATATAAAAGCACTTGGTGGGGCCCACATGAGTTTTGGATGCGGGTGAAGATTGGTCTGACCCCTCATCCAAGTGGGACACACATAATGAGTGGGTTTGATATGTGAATCACATTTAGGCAGACCCAATATATGATTATGAATGTTTTAAGGAAACCCCTCTTCATTATATTATGTGGTCTGGCCCACCCAAGTCATGGATTGACTTTATTTTTAAGCTCTTGGCACACCTAAGTCATGGATTGACTTTCTCCATACCGTTCAACGCTTTTCTCGGATCATTTTAAGATATTAACCAAAAAAATGGGGCGGGTCCAAAGCTTGAGTGGACTACAAAGTAGGGACTGAACGTCCACCATTAAAAATAACATTCATAGAAGTTTTGGATCAAGCTGATGTTTGTGTTTTCTCTTCATTTATATCTTTTTGATATTATGAACATGTTGGATGTCAAATAAACATTATTGTGGGCCCAAGGAAGGTATCAACAGCGGAAATCATTATTCCACACTGTTTCGCGTGGCATGATACACTTGAGTTTTGGATTTACTAAAAATTTGGGATTAACCCACACCATTCATCCATTTTTTAGATAATTGTAGAGAATTATCCAAAAAATGAATCATATCCTAAGATTAAATGGACCACACCACAAATAAGGGGAACGGATTGACTACTCGCCCTGACACCATCTAATGGCTGGTGGTTGGTGCTTTGTGAGCCCTACCATGATGTATGTGTTTAATCCATGTTGTCGATCTATTTTTAAAGATCATCTTATGGTATGAGACCAAAAATGAGATATATCCAAATCTTAAGTGGACCACATTCCAGGAAACAGTGTTGAATGAGCGTCAACCATTAAAAAACATTTTGAGGCCATAAAAAGTTTTAGGTCAAACTGATTTTTGTTTTTCCCCTTCACATGGCCATGTATGACCTAATCAACATATTGGATGTCAAATAAACATTATAGTGGGCCTTAGGAGGATTTTAATAATGTATAATATATATACATACATACATACATATATATATATATATATATATATATATATATATATATATATGCTCATGGGAACTTCTCATGTGGTTGAGCTGTGTGGGCCCCACCATGATGGGTGTCGAACATCTACCGAATCAGTCAGATGCACCATTCCATGGTGGGCCTGGGGCTTAAAAATCAAGTCAATCCGTGACTTTCTTGGGCCACACCACATATAAAAGTTGAGAGGGGTTACCCTCCATTAAAATATTCATAATCATTTGTTGGGACCACCAAGATGTGATTCACAAATCCAGCCCATCCATTATGTGTGTCCCACTTGGATGAGGAGTCAGACCAAGTTTCATATGCATCAAAATTTCAGGTGAGCCCCCCCAAGTGATTTTATATGTTTTAGGCATTTCTTCACATGATTTTAGATGGTATGGCCCACCTAAGTTCTGTATATGACTGATTTTTGGGATATCCCATAATTTAAAGGTGGCCCATCAAATGCACGGTGTTGATGGTCGACATGCATCACAGTGGGGCCCACACAGCTCAACCTCGTGGGAAGTTCCCATGAGCTCGACCGTACAGAACCTTTTCCCTCTCTCAGCTACCCCTTCTTGCACATGGGAAGGTTTCTCTCTCTCTCTCTCTCTCTCTCTCTCTCTCTCTCTCTCTCTCTCTCTCTCTCTCTCTCTCCCTCTCTCTCTCTCTCTCCTCTCTCTCTCTCTCTCTCTCCTCTCTCTCTAGTCTCTCTCTCTTTCTCTCCTTCTCTCTCTCTCTCTCTCTCTCTCTCTCTCCTTTCATTCGAGAGAATGTGGCTAGGGAAGATGATGGGTTTTGGATAGGATCGTGTCAGGTGGTGTGCGATCGGGACTGGTGGTGCGCGATTGGGATTTTGTTGGAGTTTGGGGTGGTGCCAATGGGGTTCTTGGTGCATGATTGGATCTAGGACTAGTGGACGGGGGTCTGTTTGGGCTAGGGTTAGTTGGGTTCACGATGGCGGGCTGGAGATGGAGCAGGAAGCTGCTGCGATTTGGGTTGTCGAGGCTGCTATGCGGTTTGCCAAAACGGGGTTTGCAGATTGGGGATGGGAATCGAAAAATGGATAGGGGTTTGCAGATCTGGCCATTCATAGATCTGTGGCCGCTAGAAAGAAGTGATCTCCATCTCTTATCTTTGTTTTCAGCTCTGTTTCCTTATGGACTTTTTTTCTTGAAAAAATTGTTCCTTTTGAGCTTAATCTTGAAATTTCTAATTTCTATTTCTCTTACTATCAGTAGATTTAGGTTTTTGTTTCAAAACCAATTTTTTTTTTTTAAATTGTTCTAATTAAAAAAAAATTCTATGCTTTTACTTTAATTGCTAGAATTTCTACTACGATGGAGAGGGTGGATGACTGAGGCTGTATTGCCTCATCTGCATCAGTAAATCCTTAGAATCCCAGGAGTTCACATGGTTTGGCTCCACAAGCCGCTAGGCCCCTGGAAGATCCGGCCTCTGCTTTGAGCATGATAGATGTGATACAGGGAGAACTTGGAACTGCCAATGATTCTGCTATAAGTAGTGAATCTGGAGTAGGTTGGAGTAGGCCCCATAAATTCACCAGCTCCTATAAATTGTCAAATTTTGTAGTGCCAAAACCTCTTGGAATCTGTATCTTGTGTAGCACATCAATATATTCAAGACAGTGTAAGGACAATGGTCTTTCCAATGGGCTTTCCTTCAAGATCTTCAAATGCAAGATTGCTTGTTCATGATTAAGTACAACATCAAATGTGAATTCAAGCTTACAAGCTTCAAGAGTTCAAGTTTTTTAAGGCTTCATTCAAGTTAAGAAAAAGTTTCTATACTTTGATCCTCAAGCTCAAGCTTCAATATCTCACAAATTTAAGCTTCAGAAGTCTCGAGTTCAAGCTTCTACGAATGTCAAGATCTCAAGCGTCGTGAACTTCAAAGAAAATCTATCAACTGAAGGAAAAGAAGTTTCAATGTTCATACATCATGGATAAGGTATGAATGACCCTAGATTGACCATAGGGTAGGTCATTTTATATACATAATTTAAATTGAGTCACTTTATAAGTGCATTGACTGTTTCTTGACTAGTCTTGGACTTTGCTCGATTAGTCCTAGCACTGGCTTGACCAGTCCAAGAATTCCTCAACTAGTCCTAAGATTGTTACTGATTTTCAGGAATTTTTGTTAAAGTCTCGATCAGTCCGGGAGACTGCTGGACCGGTCGTGTGAACAGTGCTCGTCTATGCTCGACCAGTCCTGCAGCCTCGACTCATAGTCCAGCGACTAAAAGTGGTTCATGGACAAGACTCGACCAGTCGTGTAGGTCACTCGACCGGTCGAGTAGAGCCTACGACCAGTCGTGGAACGACTTTATCTTATCGCGCTCAAAATTTCAAAAATCTATTGGTCCTACGACCAGTCGTGCCGACCTCAGGACCAGTTGAGAGTGCGATTTCTACAACTATAAATAGAGCACGAATTTTAGAGTTTTATATTCAATTCAAGCTAAATCAATACGCCACTCTGAGAGATAAGTTAGTCATCTTTTTAAACTATATTGTCCTCATTTAATATTCTCTTAATTTATCTTTGTTATATTTGATTTTGTATTCTTTATTCCAATCATATTTGAAGAAGGGATTGAGACTTGCCCTTTTCTTGGAATCAAAATCAAATAGAGCTAGCCCAACTTGATTTAATTTAAAATCAATTTAGAACCTAGAACCATTTCATAATTGAGTGTGGACATTGAACTTCTACTCCGGTTTGGTTCTTCCGGGCTGCATTAAAAAGAGAATATCCAGGTATTTTACAGTTTTTGTAAATTCTTTATTTTGCTTTCATTGAAATTGTGCCAGAAAAATCTCTTTGTTTTGGTTTGTCTGACATGATCCAGAAAATTCAAAGTGTGGGGTTTTTTAAATTGTGTAAGCCCACTTGAAAGACACAATTGTGATGGTTTTAGGTGAACCTGGAAAAACCTATTTTCATAGTGAACGCTAATATCCACTGTGTTAGGATATTAGGAGTGGAGTAGTTGTGTGACTGTTTTTCTAAACAGTTGGTGTGCACACAAGCGAACCACTATAATTTCTATTCTTGTGGTGTGATAATTTATTTCTTTTTGTGGATGTTAGTAATTTCATTTTTGCATTTGTAGAGAATGTTGTAATTTCTTTTATGCAAGTGTGGGAATGTTGTAATAACTTAGATTTATTTCCTTTCTATTTATTTCTTTATTCCTCTATATTAGTTTGAGTTTTTGATACACAGACCTTTCTAGGAATCAGGTTGTCCTACCATAAACCTTTGGTTTTTGGTGTAAGGTTGTCCTTAGAACAACATCTATATCAATCTCTCAATACTCGTACATTTGAGGTTGTATTTAATTTCAGCATTGTGAGATTGTTTATGTGCTATTAATATTTTTATTTTGTTTAAATTCTGCTGTTAATTTTTAATTTGGCATAGTCCTATTCACCCCCCCCCCCTCCTCTAGGACTTAATAGCTCGGCCTTTTCAACTGGTATCAAAGCCTAATAGCTCGTTTTTAATTATTCTTTTTGGATTTATTTCTTGAGCTAATCGATCTAAGCTATTTGAGATGTCAAATTTTGATAGCCTTTCAGTCACTAGGCCTCCACCATTTGATGGCTCCAATTATGCCTATTGGAAAGCCAGAATGAGGATTTTCTTAAAATCCATGGATGAGAGCTTGTGGCAAGACAGTGACTGAATGGACCCCTCCTACCTCTAAAGTAACTGGTATCGATGGATCCAAATATATGAAAGTCACACCTTATTTTTCTTGGACCACTCTTCAGAAAAATGAGAGTAGTGCCACTGCAGAGGCTTAAATGTCATAACTTGCGCACTATCACCTGATGAATTCAAGAGAATTATATCCTGTGATACTACAAAGCAAACCTGGGATATTTTAGAAATGAAACACGAGGGAACAACAATCGTCAAGAGATCTAAAGTCCAAATCCTCACAACTAAATTTGAGGAAATACGTATGGAGGAAAGTGAAACTTTCATGGACTTTTATACTAGATTGAATAACATTATCAACTCTATGTGGGGTCTCGGTGATAGAATCCCAGAAAGTAAATTTTGTGCAAAGATATTACGCTCACTCCCTGAACGGTTCAATTCAAAGGTGACCGCGATCCAAGAACTTCGTGATACGGATTATATGAGGGTAAAAGAATTAGTTGGCTCTTTACAAACCTATGAGTTAACTTTTAAAGTTCCTAAAGGTAAATCTATCGCCCTTAAATCTTTTAAATGTAATTCTCAGGAAAATAGTAATTCTAATTTAGAAAATTCTGAAATGATATGGCCCTTTTAGGTAAAAAGTTTTACGAGATTTTTAAAAGTAAAAAGAGGGTTAATTTTCAAAAACCTAATGAAAAGAAAAGATCAAAATCTAAAACCTGGAAATCTTTAAAAGATTGTCAACGTTACTGAAATGACCAAGCTATATGTCCTAGAGGGGGGGTGAATAGGACTATGCCAAATTTAAATAAAAGATACAGCGGAATAAAGAATAAGAATTTAAATCACTAAACTTGAATTGCAGTATAGGAATGGAAAGCAATCAAAAATTATTCTAAGGACAACCTTACACCAAAAGCCAAAGTTTATGGTGGGATAACCTTATTTCTAGAACAAGTATAGAAACAGAAGCTCAAACCAATAAAGTAATAGTAAACGATAGATTGCAGAAATATAAATCTAACTATTACAATATTCACCACTGAGCTTGAAATGAAATGATTACAACATTCACATCCACATATACATCCCACACTGAATAATTAAAGATATGAAGTGAAAATCAAACAACCACAAAACACAAGGGATTATAGTGGTTCGCTTGTGTGTACACCAACTGTTTGTAACATCCCGGATTTTTGCCAAACTGGAATTAGACGTCCTTAGGCAATGGGTCAATCCAAACACCTTATTAACTTGTCAGAACTCAATCCCAAAGTCTAAAATCGCTTTTGAACCCATTTCCTTCACAAATCTCACCTCGCACCACCTCGTTCTTTAAATCTTTCTAAGTACTTTCACATTAGACACAGATCTTAAAGTTTAGGTGATAAGAACAATACTCAAACTCAAAATTACTGCAAACATAAATAAAATGGGCTTTTTACCATTGACCTTATGGAATCATCGACGAATAGGTTCTTTAGAAACATCAGCCTCTCCTGCCCTAGGACCTTCCTCTGTTGTAATTAGGGTGTGAATTAGTTAAGTATTAATTACTTGGATCACTTTACATACAAACTATAAAGGTCCAAGTACCACCTCAGACAGAAATCTTACAAGACTAAATCCTTTAGAAACTAGACAAAGTTAACTAAGTGCTACACTAGATCACTTACGAAATCCACACTAATCACTTTAAATCCGATCTGCAAAACCCAAAACTTGTAGAATCAGTGACGCTAGGTTACCCTGAAATCTAGGATCAATCTCATTACCCGGCTGCTCTCGGGAGCATCACGAAACTCCGTATAAGATCTGGACCGCACATCGAAAGTCCGATTAACGCGAATTTAAACGGTTAGGACCGCCTTGCTGAGCTTGACAACCATCTCAGAAATCAAAACCAGATAGTGTCCCATGGCTATTCGCTTGAGCCCGGAGTGGAGAGTGTGAGAAAAATGTTGATTTCTTAAGAAATCAAGTCTCATTTAAGTAATCTGAGACTTGTCACTTGTGGGCCTGATATAAGCAATCAGACCGTCGGAATTTGACCCAAATACACCCTCGGATCAGGAGAAATTTCATACACATGGCAGTGTACTTCTAACTTATTGAGTTCCGGTGACCGTTGAACTGAAACTGGTCCGCCACGACCGATCTGTAAATCCGATCGGACCGAAATTGTAACTCGACCTAGATCCAATGTCTGTGAGCTTAAGTCCGGCCTTTGGCTCAAGGGGGGCTTCTGAAAGTGCGTCGTTGAGACAGAACAACCTCACTTTGGTTATAACCTAAGTATACCTTGACCTAGAGTCTATTTTGGAGTGTTTTGGGCCTATATAAGGACCTTAAACCCTCACTCTCTCATCCCATACGAATTTGAGAAAAACCTAGGAGAGAGAAGAGAGAAAAGAGAGAGAAAGTGTGGGAGATGTGGGAGGATCTCCTTGATACTCTACCCTGCCACTATCCAAGCTTAACCATCCCGATTTAATCGCTTTCCCGGCGATTCCGACTTCATTTCTAGGTAAGAAAACCTAGCCCTAAGTTGTTTTAGGGTTTCCAAGAGTGTTGGTGATGTAATAGCTGGCATGTTTCATGATCAGGTTGCCTAATCACCGTAGACGAAGGCGTAGAGATTCTATCGACTCCGTTACGCTTTTACGGCAAAAGGTGCGAAGTTTAGATGTATAGGTTATGGTTTTCAACGCTTTCAATGTCAGCTAATGATAGATTCATGATCTGTATGCAATTGCACATGTACAAAGTGTTGTCCGTTTCTTTTTTTCGGTTATACGTTAACTATGTTGAATATACTGTATTCCTCGTATTTGTAGAAAATATCGTATATGTATAAATTTTGAAAGTATGTTAGCCATGATTAATTACTGTATAAACATGCTATATATATATGTATAATACTCACTCGGCAAAAGGATTCGTCCTAATACATGTTTTTGCTAGTATATGACATGTATGTTAAAAGAGTGTATTCTAAGTGTTTGTGAAAATGACCGAATGAGTATAGAATTCGCATTCGTGCTCGCCATGACTAATTGTCATGAATATATGATTGTTGTATTGGCGATACCCCTTTGACGAAAGGATTTGCCCTAAATCATGCCACGACCAATATACACTATATATGTTAAAATGTGTGGCCCAAGTGTTTGTGGAAATGACTGAATGAATATGGAACTTGGATTCCTGCTTGCCATGACTATCCGTCGTGGGTGCACGCGTGTTATAAATGGGGCAGCTCCCTAATGAAAGGATTTGGCCTAATACCTATGTGATCAACATACGTCATGTATGTTGATGTATGTAGTCTAAAGTGTTTGTTGAAATGTCTGAATGAGTAGTAGTTAGTAAATTGTAATGTATAAGGGTGTTGAGATAGGATTCTCAACTACCTTAGAGATGTATATGATTCCCTCCATGTTGTTTGTTTAATTTAACCGCTTACTTATGAAATATATGTGTTTGTATTTCCTGTTTATATTGTGACTTATAACGTGCTTTATAACTTGTTTTATGACATGCTTGTTGACATGCTTGAATTACTTTGTTTACTTTGCTTTACTCTACATGCTTCTGGTCAAGGATTGATTGTGTTTGGGGCTATTGTATAGTCTAGGCAATTGGTAACGGGATTGAATTCGTGGCTGTGATTCATTCGTCACGTGAAATGTGTTCGACGAACCCGAGTCGTACTTCGGTTGACGATATTGGTTGGCCACGCGAAGTATTTATGCACTTCATATCGTTCAACTTGTCGTGCACTCGAGCTAGCCGATCTCGTCAAGTAACCTGATCTGTCTTATGTATGTTCACCATGTTTGGACGCCTCTGTTTGAACCTGAGGTACTAACCTTACCAGTGGAATCCCGTTAACCGTGGTACCTTGAGCCGCTAAGACTCATGAGCCGGACATGGTGGTATCGGACACTGTGGTCGAGCTGTCGGCCTACGCTGGGGCCACGAGCCTCCCCGTAGTGACCATTGAGCAACCAGACTCGTGAGCCGATTATGGTGGTATGGGACACTATATTCGAGCTGTCGGCCTACACTACTTTGATGGGTGATGAGGGAGTGATGCAACGATTCCGTGTAACAGCCCTGGCAGCCCTGACCGTACTCGGTGTAGTGACCTCGAGCATACTCTAAATCTGCAATGAGGCGACGAGCCTTCCCGTAGTAACAGAGTATAAACTAGGCCTGTATTGATAAGGTGATGGGGGAGTGGTGCAACGATTCCATGTAATAGCCCTGGCAGCCCTTGCAGTGACCTAGAACCACACTATCATATGAGATTATCTAGGATTGAGGACCCTAGAATGGATCATTGTTTGAGAATGATATAAGGAAGGTACCTTAGTTTCCCAATACTGCTGTTTGAAATTGACTAATAACAACTCGGTAATCATGCTCATCATCATATTACATGTGCTTGGAAGATGTGGAGCACTGAGGGTGACAGCATGCCACGGACGTAAGATGGTGCCGCACGAGGGAGTATGTTGGTGAGGGCATGTATTATAATCGCATCTCATCCTTGCATTAATTACAGTACTTATGAATGTTGATTGTACTACTTTATCATTACTACTTGACTGAATTGATAACATGTTAAGTTATGATTTATTGTTCCACTGAGTTAATCACTCACTCCCACGTTATGGGACGGTGTTGTGCACACCAACCAGACCTTGTTGTAGCCGCAGGTGATGGCGATGCTTATGAGGCAGAGCCGGACTTTTACGATGACAAGGATGCCTTCTTGTATGTGCTGTATTCTGGCGGCTTCATGTGAACCGTGTCTTAATCGGCGGGGTTATAGGGATGTTGACTAGAGGACCTTACACATTTGGTATATTTTAGAATTGTACTTGTAATGAATTAACCTGGTAACATTATTATACTCTGGAGACTCAGCACAGTTTATATATTTTATATATCTACCACAGTCTTCCGCTTGCAATTTTAACTGTCTCTGGAGTATGATATGTTGTTTTGGTATAATCTCATTCATGTTTCAATGCTCTCATCATAATCATCATTATCTGTATTGCATAAGTGATGCGTTGGAACTCGGGAGTTGAGATTTGCTCGACCCCCGATTTTCAGGGCGTTACACTGTTCAACAACAGCCACACAGCTACTCCACTCCTAATATCCTCACACATGGTATATTAGCGTTCACTAACAAAAATAGGTTTTCCCAGGTTCACCTAAAAACCTTCACAATTGTGTCTTTATCTGTGGGCTTACACAATTAAAAAAAACACCACTTCTGAGTTTTTTGGTTCTCCTCAGATAATCAATACAATGAGATTTTTTTTGGCAAATCTCAAATGAAAACCAAACAGAATTTACAACAAATGTAAAATACCTGATTATCTCCTTCGTTGTAGTAGCCCGGAAGAACTAAATTGGAGTAGAGATTTGAATGTCCAAGATCAATGTCCAATACTCACTTTATAATAGTTTTAGGTCTAATAGATTTTAAATTAAAAACAACGGGCTAGCTTTAATTGATTTTGATTCCAAAAGAAGGAAAACAACAATTCCTCTTTTCATATAAGATTGGAATGCTAGAAACAAAATCAATCAAATAAAGCTAAAGAAAGTGAATATTAAATGAACACACTTAGCTTTGATGGAGCAAAAAATTATCTCTTAGAAGGCTGAATTAGATTTGCTTGAATTAATTAATTTTTTATGAGATTCGTGCTCTATTTATAGGTGAGCAAATCACGTCTTCGACTGGTCTAAGGAGCTCTTCGACTGGTCATAGAACCAACAGATATTTGAAAATTCGGGCGCGATAAGATTTGACCATTTTACGACTGGTCGAAGGTATCCTTCGACTGGTCGTAGGTCTCCTTCGACTGGTCGTAGGTTTCCTTTGACTGGTCATAGGATCGGAAGATCAGCGCTGGACTTTGAGTCGTAGGTTTACCACTGGTCTTAGATGCAGTCGACACTGTTCCTTCGACTAGTCAAAGCCTAACAGAAAATATCCGAATTTTGTAACAAACTTACGACTGATTTAGAAATTTCTTAGAGAGGTCGAAGCAGTGCTAGGACTAGTCGAACAAAGTCTAGGACTAGTCTTAGAACTGATCAAACTCACGTAAATCAAACATATGACTTATGTATTCAAAATGGCCTACTCTAAAGGTCAACCTAAGGTCAGTCAAACCTCAATCGTGAAGAAAGGACATTGAAACTTAAGGACAAGTGACCTTTGAAAGTAGTAAACCTTGAAGTCTTGTTGTAGCTAATCCTTGAAAGTATCTTGAGTTCTTTACGATCGAACTTGCAAGCTTCTTGATATCTTGCAATGTCTTGACTTGAGAGCAATACTTGTCAATCATAGTTGAACTTGAGTAGAACTTTCTTCTTTACACTTGTGAGTATTGCTTGTTCATTAAAGTTGATCTTGAGTGGATCTTTGTACTTTACACTTGTGAGCATTGTTTGTTCATCAAGGTTGATCTTGAGTGGAGCTTCACATAACAAGTTACATACCAGTGTCTTTGGCACCCCAAATTTGACAACAGAAAGGGATATAAACTATAGCACTTATAATCTCCCCCTTTGTCAAAATTAGTGACAAAACACACTACCAAGATATGTTTACAGAACACAGAATATCAAGTAACAAATCAAGCATAGAATACAAAATATCTGAGTAACGAATCATGCACCAGTTGTCATCAACTGGCACAGTTAATATGAACCTGCAAATATGTCATCAACTGACACAGTTAATATGAACCTGCAAATATGCAAATATTCAACACTATTCTCCATTATGCAAATATTCAACATATCCATTTTCCATCCATGTCTTTATAAAACATACAAAACTCCCCCTGAATAAAACATATCCAAACGACCAAACGAGTGAAACATATCCATTTTACTCCTTTTTGTCATAAGAGGACAAAGGAAAATAAGGAACAGATAGATAAGATATGAGATAAAAGCATAATTAACTCACAGAAAGTAAATACTGAGTATAAGAAAAGCTAACACCATAGTTGTAAAGTTATTACAACTTGAACAACTTAAACACTAATCTGAACCAGAAGGAGCAGGGATAAATGGATCAAGTTTATGCATCCCCTTGTTCAAGCGTCTAAGATATTTGCACATGTACTTGAATTGTAAATCATGAGCAATAGACTTGTTTTCCATCTTAACATTTATATTATCAACTTTATCCTCCAATGCACTCAGACGGGGCATCAACATCAGATGGTATAAAATCTGAATCATTCGTAGAATCAGATTCAAGTTCTTCAAAGATGTTATCCATATTTATGTCATCAGGAGGAAGATCACCAGCTTCTCCCTCATGTTCAGCATGACCACCACCACCTCCTTGGTCAGGATGAAAATCCAGCTTCATCTTATTGATATTAGAATTGTTAAAAATTAGATGATGGATAGGTGCCTCTCCAACCGGCATATCGACTGATATATGTTTAGCCAACACAGTCATCAAATAGGCAAAAGGAATGTCACTGTGACCCGGATGGAGTCTAAACTGAAGAATGAAATGATAGATTAAGGATGGTAAACAAATCTGAGTACCACTGACAACAGCATGAATAACACGAACCATATATGATATCAAATCGATTTTATTACCCGAACGAGGATACAGATTAGACACAGATTTTGTAGAGAACTCTGTATTTAGGTAACAAATATCTTGCGGGAAGTGCATTCCCTTTATGTGTCCATTGAACATCCATGTTGCACAAGTCTCTAGTGAGCATACGTTTTTCAGAAACTGAGGGTTTATCAGTCAAATTATGGATAGGAATACCCTCATCATTTACTGGAATGTCCATAAGAGAAGAAATCAAATGATGATCAACGTCAAAAGGCCCTTCTCTAGTAGATATTTTAAACGTTAACTCATCCAATGAAAAAGCACAAATACATGCAAACATGGATTGGGCAATGGACCGGTATGCTGGCCCACCCCAATGTAATAAGTTATCCCAACCTACAGATTGAAGCATAGGAAGGATGTCAAAAGGTGCAACATGATCAATGAAAACAGGGAGTTCAACAATAACATTGCGTAATTTGATGTCCCGAACATAAGATGGATCATCATTGGGAGGCCGAAGATGACGTTTAGTAATCGGGGCTGATCTGGAAGAAGCAGACGGACCACGGGTTGTTGTTTTCTTTCCTCTAGAAGCCATTTGCAACAAAGATTTCAAGAAAAGAAAAAGTTGCAAAGGTTTGAGAAGAGGGTTTGCTCAAATCAGATTTTGCAAAAGAAAAACCTCAAATCACAACGAAATCCAAAATAGAAAGCTCCAAGAGAGAAAAGGAAGCAATCTAGACACAGATATGCAAGAAAAACGTAAATGAAGCACTAACCTTGAAGAAATGTAACAATGGGCTCGACTAGTCGAGGCTCGGCTCCTTAGAGAGTGAAAACGGAATGAGGAAGAAAGTGAAATCCCCAATTTTTAAGTGATTTACCACGATCTATGACTGGTCGTGGATATGCACGACCGATTGAACTACGACTAGTTGTGGATATTTACGATTGATCGAGTACCGGCTAAAAAATCAGATTTCTTGCATAATGACTAAAAAAATTGAAATTCAAACTAGCAAATGTTTACACTATGATACAAGTAGGCATAAATAATCATTTTAAAATGCACATGCTAAGATCAAATTTCATCTTGCTAAACCTGCTTTTGTCGAGCGGTTTAGTGAAAATGTCAGCTCGTTGATCCTCGGTAGGGGTATATTCTAGAGATATAACTTTCTCTTCTACTAATTCCCTGATATAATGAAATCTAATGTCAATATGCTTAGTACGAGAATGCTGAATAGGATTTTTCGAATTATTTATGGTACTGGAATTATCACAATGTAATAACATAGAATCCTGTTTAATTTCATAATCACTTAGCATTCGTTGCATCAAAACAAGCTGCGTACATGCATTACTAGCTGCGATATACTTAGCTTCGGCTGTTGAAAGTGATATAGAATTTTGTTTCTTAATAAACCAGGAAACTAAACACTTTTCGATATAAAAGCAACCACCACTTATTGATTTTCTATCATCTAGATTACCAGCCCAGTCAGCATCCAAGTATCCAGCTAATTGAACATTAGTCTCATGAGGATACCAGAGACCGAGATTAACAGTACTTGCGACATATCTAATAATCCGCTTGACAGCAGTCAAGTGTAATTCTTTTGGATCAGATTGATATCTAGCGCCAATACCAACACTTAGAGAAATATCAGGTCTGCTAGCAGTTAAATATAGTAAACTACCAATCATACTTCGATATAATTTCGGATCTACATTTTTAACTACAGAATCTTTTGAGAGTTTCAAAGTTGTACTCATAGGAGTATCGAAATTCTTACCATTCTCAAATCCAAATCTCTTAATTAGATTCATAGCATACTTAGATTGAGATATGAACATTCCATCAGGTTGTTGCTTTACTTGCAACCTAAGAAAATAATTCAATTCCCCAACCATGCTCATTTCAAACCGAGATTTCATCAAATCTGCAAACTCAATAGTCATGTCAGTACAGGTAGATCCATAAATGATATCATCAACATAGATTTGTACTAATAAGATGTTCTCATTATGTTTTCTAATAAACAGAGTTTTATCAACACAACCCATTTGAAAATTATGGCATAATAGAAACTTTGTTAGTTTCCCGTACCATGCCCTAGGAGCTTGTTTTAAACCGTAAAGTGCCTTTTTAAGTCGATAAACATGATCGACATTCTTGGGGTCTTCAAAACCCATTGGTTGTTCAACATAGACTTCCTAATGCAAATCGCCATTTAAAAATGCACGTTTTACATCCATTTGGTAAATCTTGAACTTTCTAAAACATGCAATGGATATAAAGAGTCTAATTGATTCAAGACGGGCTACTGGTGCAAAGGTTTCATCATAGTCAATACCTTCAATTTAAGTGTAACCTTGTACCACTAACCTAGCCTTATTTCTAATTATATTACCAAGCTCATCAGACTTATTTTTGAAAATCCATTTGGTTCCATTGATGTGTTTATCTTTAGGTTTAGGTACGAGATACCAAACATCATTTCTCACAAATTGGTTAAGTTCTTCTTGCATTGCAACAATCCAGTTTTCATCAGCAAGAGCTTCTTTTACGTTAGATGGTTCTATCTGGGATGTAAAACATGCGTAATTACATATATCCTCAAGTTGTTTACGAGTACGAACACCAGCGAGAGGGTTTCTAAGAATCTGTGTAGTTGGATGATTTTTAATAGTCCTTAGTTTAGAATCAGTCTGATCAGATGAAGTATCAGGTTTATCTATTACAAGAATTTCATCATTATTTGAACTTGAGACTGGTGTGTTTAAGTGATCATCAATGACCACATTGATGGACTCTTGAATCGCACCGGTCCTTTTATTCAGTACTCTATAAGCACGACTGTTTAAAGAATATCCTAAAAATATCCCTTCATCACTCTTTGTATCAAACTTTCCCAGATTTTCACAATCTCGTAAAATATAACACTTGCTGCCAAAAAATCGAAAGTATTTGACAGTAGGCTTTCTATCGAACCACATTTCATAAGTCGTTTTATTATTACTTTTACTAGTGTAAACCCGATTAATAATATAGCAAGCTGTATTGACAGCTTCAGCCCAAAGATTCTTAGAGAGCTTCATGCTATTCAACATGACATTAGCCATTTCTTGAAGTACTCTATTTTTCCTTTCCACTATACCATTTTGTTGTGGAGTTTTGGATGCTGAGAATTCATGTAATATTCTCTGGTCATTACAGAACTTCTCAAAACCGCTATTCTCAAATTAGATCCATGATCACTACAAATCTTACTGATTTGAGAACCTTTTTCAATTTGAATCCTTTTGAGAACTTTTGTTACTTCTTCAAGGGTTTCAGATTTGTTCCTTAAGAAGATTACCCAAGTATATCTTGTAAAGTCATCTAAAATTACCAAGATATATTTTTTGCCACCTCGACTTTCCATTCTGGTAGGTCCTACTAATTCCATTTGGAGAAGCTCGAGTGGTCTTGATGTGGTATTGAAATTCACCTTTTTGTGTGAGTTCCTTGTTTGTTTGCCAATCTGGCATTCACCACATATTTTATCTAATTTTTGTAATTTTGGTAAACCTCTTATAAGTTCTCGTTTGCTCAATCTATATAGATTTTGGTAGTGTACATGTCCAAGACATTTGTGCCATAAATCAATCTCGTCTGTATGGACCATGTAATATGATTAATTAGATGAGCTAGATTCGCTAACAATATAGCAGTTTTCATAGGTTCTACGTCCAGTTAGTATTACTGAACCCTTATTGTTTAGAATCTCACAGCTCTGATTAGTAAATCATACACTATGGTTATTATCGCATATTTGAGATATGCTAAGCAAGTTATGTTTCAAACCTTCTACATATAAAATATTTTTGAACAAAGGAAGGTTATAGAGATGAACCGTACCTTGGCCCATAATCTTGCAGTTGCTGCCATCACCAAATGTGACTGAACCATCAGTCATGTCTCTGAGATCGGTGAACAAACCTTTATCACCAGTCATATGCCTAGAGCATCCACTATTTAGGTACCACTTTGAATGGCTTATTGCTTTGAAAGCGGTGTGAGCAACCAAGCAGGCAACTTTAGGAACCCATTTCAGAACTATTTTGGGTTTAGGAGTATAGTTGGTCTTCTTCTGTCTGTTGTTGTAAGAATGACCTACTAAGTTAGATTTTAAGAGCTCCTTGAGTAAATCAACTATCATTTCAGCAAGAGGGTTTTAGTTCTGATTTTTAAAATTAGCATGGCTGCTTATAGGTTTTTGAAAAGCTTTCGAAAAACCTTGGTAAGTACTTTTCCCTTTTGAGTTTGAGGACTCTCCTTTCACAAACTTGGGAGAAGTATACTTTTGTTTAGAAGATATATTCTTATCATAGCCCAACCCAAATCGATCGCCACATTTTCTTGATCCGGATAATAATTTTTCTAACTTTGGATCACCTTGGACATATCTCCATGTGTCCTTTAAACTCAGAAGAGAAGAGTTTAAAATTTTTTTCCTTTTGAAGTTTAAGTTTGACAAGAATTTTACAACTTTCCTTGTATAGGGCGTTATAAGCATCTCGAAGATCTTCTTCATTTTCACATTCACTGTTCAAATTTTCTTCACTTGTTGAATCATTATCTGAGAATGTGAATTTGGCTAGAGTCATAAGGGCTTTAACTTCATTGCCAGACTTAGTTTCAGAATCTTCTGATTCAGAAGAAGCTTCAGAATCAGATGATTCATCCCATGTAGCCAACATACCCTTTCTTTTTGGTTTGTCCTTTTTAGGACATTTGTTTGCTAAGTGTCCATACTCTTGGCAGTTGTAACATTGACTATCTTTCAAAAACTTCCAAGTTTTGGATCTAGGTTTAGATCTTTTCTTATCGTTTGATTTTTGAAGATCTACCATTTTCTTGCTTTTGAAAATATTGTAAAATTTCTTTGCTAAAAGAGCCATATCGTCTTCAGAATTTTCTGAATCCGAGTTTTCTTGAGAAATACCTTTAGTAGATTTAAGCGCAATGGATTTACTTTTAGGAGCTTTAAAGTTTAACTCATAGGTCTGTAAAGATCCAACTAATTCCTCAACCTTCATATTATTCGTATCACCAAGTTCCTGGATTGCGGTTATTTTAGAATTGAACCGTTCAGGAAGTGAGCGTAGTATTTTAGCACATATCTTGCTTTCCGGGATTTTATCACCTAGACCCCACATAGAGTTCACGATGTCATTCAATATGGTATAGAAGTCCATGAATATTTCATTTTCTTCCATACATATTTCCTCAAATTTAGTTGTGAGGATTTGTATCTTAGATTTTTTGACAATTGATGTACCCTCGTGTGTCATTTCCAATATATCCCAAGCTTGTTTTGTAGAATCACATGATATAATTCTTTTGAATTCATCTGGTGATAGTGCGCATGTAATTGCATTTAGTGCTTTAGCATTTGCACTACTCTCACTTTTCTTAAGTATGGTCCAAGAAAAATAAGCCGTTATTTTTGTTGTTTTTGAACCATCAACTCCAGTTACTTTAGTGGTAGGAGGGGTCCAACCATTCACTATGGCTACCCACACACTTTCATCTATGGATTTGAGGAAGATCCTCATCCTGGCTTTCTAATAGGCATAATTGGAGCCATCGAAAGGTGGAGGCCTAGTGACTAATAGGCTATCAAAATTTGACATATTATTTAAATATAGCTTAGATCGTTAGCTCATGAAATAAATCCAAATACAAAGCAATAAGAATGAGCTATTAGGCTCTGATACCACTTGAAATGGCCAAGCTATGTCCTAGAGGGGGGGTGAATAGGACTATGCCAAATTTAAATAAAAGATACAGCGGAATAAAAATAAGAATTTAAATCACTAAACTTGAATTGCAGTATAGGAATGGAAAGCAATCAAAAATTGTTCTAAGGACAACCTTACACAAAAAACCAAAGTTTATGGTAGGACAACCTTATTTCTAGAATAAATATAGAAACAGAAGCTCAAACCAATAAAGTAATAGAAAGCGATAAATTGCAGAAATATAAATCTAACTATTACAACATTCACCACTGAACTTGAAATGAAATGATTACAACATTCACATCCACATATACATCCCACACTGAATAATTAAAGATATGAAGTGAAAATCAAACAACCATAAAACACAAGGGATTATAGTGGTTCGCCTATGTGTACACCAACTGTTCAACAACAGCTACACAGCTACTCCACTCCTAATATCCTCACACAGGGGATATTAACGTTCACTAACAAAAATAAGTTTTCCCACATTCATCTAAAAACCTTCACAATTGTGTCCTTATCTGTGGGCTTACACAATTAAAAAAAACCCCACGTCTGAGTTTTCTGGCTCTCCTCAGATAACCAATACAATGAGATTTTTCTGGCAAATCTCAAAAGAAAACAAAACAGAATTTACAACAAATGTAAAATACCTGATTATCTCCTTCGTTGTAGCAGCCCGGAAGAACTAAATTGGAGTAGAGATTTAAATGTCCAAGATCAATGTCCAATACTCACTTTATAATGGTTTTAGTTCTAATAGATTTTAAATTAAAAATAACGGGCTAGCTTTAATTGATTTTGATTCCAAAAGAAGGAAAACAACAATTCCTCTTTTCATATAAGATTGGAATGCTAGAAACAAAATCAATCAAATAAAGCTAAAGAAAGAGAATATTAAATAAACACACTTAGCTTTGATGGAGCACATAATTATCTCTCAGAAGGCCAAATTAGATTAGATTGAATTAATTAATTTCTTCTGAGATTCGTGCTCTACTTATAGGTGAGCAAATCATGTCTTCGATTGGTCTAAGGAGCTCTTCGACTGGTCGTAGAACCAACAAATATTTGAAAATTCGGGCACGATAAGATTTGACCGTTTCATGACTGGTCGAAGGTATCCTTCGACTGGTCGTAGGTCTGGACTTTGAGTCGTAGGTTTACGACTGGTCTTAGATACAGTCGACACTGTTCCTTCGACTAGTCGAACAAACCCCAGGACTAGTCGAAGCCTAACAGAAAATATCTGAATTTTGTAACAAACTTACGACTGATTCAGAAATTTCTTAGACAGGTCGAAGCAGTGCTAGGACTAGTCGAACAAAGTCTAGGACTAGTCTTAGAACTGACCAAACTCACGTAAATCAAACATATGACTAATGTATCCAAAATGTCCTACTCTAAAGGTCAACCTAAGTTAGTCAAACCTCAATCGTGAAGTAAGGACATTGAAACTTAAGGACAAGTGACCTTTGAAAGTAGTAAACCTTGAAGTCTTGTTGTAGCTAATCCTTGAAAGTATCTTGAGTTCTTTACGATCGAACTTGCAAGCTTCTTGATATCTTGCAATGTCTTGACTTGAGAGCAATACTTGTCAATCATAATTGAACTTGAGTAGAACTTTCTTCTTTACACTTGTGAGCATTGCTTGTTCATCAAAGTTGATCTTGAGTGGATCTTTGTACTTTACACTTGTGAGCATTGTTTGTTCATCAAAGTTGATCTTGAGTGGAGCTTCGCATAACAAGTTACATACCAGTGTCTTTGGCACCCCAAATTTGACAACAGAAAGGGATATAAACGATAACACTTACTATTACAACTGCCATGAATATGGGCATCTAGTAAACAAGTGTCCTAAAAAGGACAAACTTACAAAAAGAAAGGTATGTTGGATACTTGGGATGAATCTTCTGGCTCTAAAGCCTCTTCTGAATCAGAAGATTCTAAAACCAAGTCGGGTAATGAAGTCAAAGCCCTTATGACTCTAGCCAAGTTCACTTTTTCAGATCATGATGATTCAACTAGTGAAGAAAATCTGAATAGCGATCATGAAAATGAAGATCTTCAAGATGCTTATAATGCCCTTTACACGGAAAGTTGTAAAATTGCTGTTAAACTTAAACTTCAGAAAGAAAATTTTTCAAAACTTAGAGAAAATTTTGATTCTCTTATTTTAGAAAAATCTCACATTTCATATTATTTTGAAAAAACTAAGTGTGATTTAGATTTCAAAAAATCCCAAGTTGAAAACTTAAAATCTGAAAACGAAAAGCTAAAACTTGAAATCTCTTCACTTTTGAGTTTAAAAGACACATGAAAGTATGCCCAAGGTGATCCTAAGTTAGAAAAACTATTATCCAGATTCAGAAAATGTGGCGACCGATCTGAATTGGGCTACAACAAAAGTATTCTTCCCAAACATAAGAATACTTATCCTAACTTTGTGAAAGGAAAGTCTTCAAACTCAAAAGGAAAAAGCCTAAATCAAAATTATCCTAAAAATGATAAAACTTTTCAATCCTTAAAACCTAAAAGCAACCATATCTACTATAAAAATCAGAGTCGTAATCCTTTAGCTGAGAAAATTGTTGATTTACTTAAGGAGCTGTTAAAATCTAACTTAGTAGGTCGGTCTTCTATCAACTACAAAAATAAAAAGACCAACTATACTCCTAAACTTAAGACTGTAATGAAATGGGTTCCTAAGGTTACCTGCTTGGTTGCCCACACTGCTTTCAAAGTTTCAAGTCATTCAAAGTGGTACCTAGACAGTGGTTGCTCCAGACACATGACAGGTGACAAAGGTCTGTTTACCAATCTTAAAGACATGATTGATAATTCAGTCACATTCGGTGATGGTAGCAACTGCAGGATTGTTGGCCAAGGTACGGTCCAACTTTTTAACCTCCCATTATTTGATAATGTTTTATATGTAGAAGGGTTAGAACACAACTTATTAAACATTTCTCAAATATGCGATAAGAATCATAACGTAAAATTTACCAACCTAGGGTGCGAAATTTTAAACAAACATGGTTATGTAATATTAACTGGTCGCAGAACTTCTGAAAACTGCTACATAGTAAGTGATTCTAGCTCATCTAATCTATCGTGTTACATGGTCCATACCGATGAGACCGAGTTATGGCATAAACGCCTCGACATGTACACTACCGCAACTTGTATAGATTGAGCAAAAGAGAGTTAGTAAGAGGCTTACCCAAAATACAGAAAATAGATAAAATATGTGGCAAATGCCAGATTGGCAAACAAACTAGGAGTACTCACAAAAAGATGGACTCTAATGCCACATCTAAACCGCTCAAACTCCTCTATACGGATCTTATTGGACCAACTAGAATGGAGAGTCGAGGTGGCAAGAAGTACATCCTAGTAATTGTTGATGACTTTACCAGATATACTTGGGTAGTCTTCCTAAGAGACAAATCAGAAACTCTCGATGAAATAAAAAGAGTACTTAAACATATCCAAACTGAAAAAGAGTCTCAAGTCTGTAAGATTCATAGCGATCATGGATCAGAATTTGAGAATAACAGTTTTGAGAAGTTTCGTAGTGATCAGGGAATATCACATGAATTCTCTGCACTCAAAACACCACAACAAAATGGTATAGTAGAAAGAAAAAATAGAGTGCTTCAAGAAATGGCAAATGTAATATTAAAATATATGAAGCTCCCTAAAAATCTTTGGGCCGAAGCCGTCAATACTGCGTGTTATATAATTAACCATGTTAATTTATACTAGAAAATCAAATTGTAAAACGGCTTATGAAATGTGGTTTGATAAGAAGCCTACTGTCAAATACTTTCGAGTTTTTGGTAGCAAGTACTACATTTTACGTGACCGAGAAAATCTGGGTAAGTTTGACACCAAAAGTGATGAAGGAATATTTTTAGGGAAATAGTCGAGCGTATCGGGTTCTTAATAAGAGGACTGGTGTTATTCAAGAGTCTATTAATGTGGTTATTGAGAATCACTTGAATATACCTGTTTCAAGTTCAGAAAATGATGAAGTACTTCTAATTGATAAACCAGATACTTCATCAAGTCAAAATAACTGTAAACTGAGAAATGTTAAAGATCATCCAACTAATCAGATTCTTGGAAACTCTCTCACTGGTGTGTGTACTCATAGACAACTAGAAGATACGTGTAATTACTTGTGCTTTACATCTCAGATAGAACCGACTAATGTAAAAGAAGCTCTTACTGACAAAAACTGGATAATTGTGATGCAAGAAGAGCTTAATCAATTTGTTAGAAATGATGTTTGGTATTTAGTTCCAAGACTTAAAGATAAACACATTATCAGAACTAAATGGATTTTCAAAAATAAGTCTGATGGACTTGATAATATCATTAGAAACAAGGCTAGGCTGGTTGTACAAGGGTACACTCAAATTGAGGGTATAGATTATGATGAGACCTTTGCACCAGTAGCTCATCTTGAATCAATCAGACTATTTATATCCATTGCATGCTTTAGAAAGTTCAAAATATACTAAATGGATGTAAAGAGTGATTTCTTAAATGGCAATTTGCATGAAGAAGTGTATGTTGAACAACCAACGGGTTTTGAAGACCCAAAGAATGCTGATCATGTCTATCGCCTAAAAAAGGCTCTCTACGGTTTGAAACAAGCTCTTAGGGCATGGTATGAAAAGTTGACTAAGTTTTTGCTAAGTCATAATTTTCTAATGGGAAGTGTTGATAAGACTTTATTTGTTAAAAAATATAATGATCACATTTTAATAGTGCAAATTTATGTTGATGATATAATTTATGGATCTACCTGTGCTAACATGACTGTTGAGTTTGCAGATCTCATGAAATCTAAGTTCGAAATGAGCATGGTTGGGGAATTGAATTATTTCCTAGGGTTGAAAGTTAAACAACAACCTGATAGTTTCTTTATTTCTCAAACCAAATATACTCTAAACTTAGTTAAAAATTTTGGATTTGAGAATGGAAAAAATTTTGATACTCCTATGAGTACTACTTTGAAACTCTCAAAGGACTCTATAGGTAAGGGTGTAGATCCTAAACTATATCGAAGTATGATTCGAAGCTTGCTTTATTTAACTGTAAGTAGACCTGATATTGCATTTAGCATAGGAATTTGTGCTAGATACAATCTGACCCTAAAGAGTCACATTTAACTGCATTTTAAATATATGAATTTGCTCATTTTTGGCTATGCACGACTAGTCGAGTACATGCTTGACTAGTCATGTCATAATCGGTCGAGCAGGTACTCGACCAGTCGTGTAGCGCGGGGTTTACCTTTATTTGGGGGAAAAAATCCCTTTTTCTTCATTTTGGGCTTCTTCTCCAATGGGTCCTAGGTCAACCGGTCGAACCTATCTCCTTGTTCTTCATGGTTAGTGTTTTATTTCCATTTTCCTTGTAGATTCAAGTTCATATCACTTCTTTTTCATCTTTGGAGTGATTTATTTCTCGTTTCTTTGTGGTTTTTGGAGTTTTCTTCTCTAAAATCTGATCTTGAGAAAACTCACTCTACTTCTTTTGCAACCGCTTGGTTCCTTGATTTCCTAATTGCAAATGGAAGGTAAAGGGAAAAAGAAAAGTTCTCATCGTCCTTCATCGTCTAGATCAACACCTATCACAAGGCGCCACCTTCGATCACCCGAAGATGATCCCTCCTATGTGCGGGATATAAGGTTGCACAAAGTAATAGTTGAACGACCTTTTCACGTTGAACATTTAGCTCCATTTGAAAATGAAACCATAATAAAGAATTTACAAAAACTGTAAAATACCTGGATAAATGCGCAATGGAGTACTAATGGAAATGCGCTTGCTTCAAAGTATTTGTTACCCAGATACAGAGTCCTTCACAGGATATTCATTTCGAATGTTTATCCTCGTTCTGGTAACAAAACCGAACTCACTACTTTCATGATTCGGATTTTTCATTCCATCATCTCTGGTACTTCAGTATGTCTTCCTTCTTTAATCTATCTTGCATTATATAATTCCATCTCCATCCTGGACACAGTGATATCCCTTTTGCTTCTCTGATGACTGTGTTAGCCACCCACTTAATAGTGGCTATGCCTGTTAGAGAGGCTCTCATTCAACACCTAATATTCAACAACTCCAATATAAACCAAATGAATTTGAGGTTGGCCACAGGCCAAGTCAATGTGGGTGTTGGAGGAGCTACTGTAGTGAATGAAGAAGAATGTGATTTACCTACAGATGACATAAACATGGACGATGTTTTTTATGAGATCGAGTCTGATTTAGCAGATGATCCTAACTATCAGCCATCTAATTTTGATGCCCGGTTGCGCTCTCTTGAGGAGAAGGTAGAGAATATGAATGTGTCCCATGATTTGCAATTCGAGTATATGCGCAAGTATCTTAAGCACATTAACAAGGGACTTCATAAACTTGATCCTACCATACCTACTCCTTCATCAGGTTCTAATTAGTTTTTGTTTATCTTGGTTTGTAATAACTCTTATGATACTTAGCTTTTTTTCGGTTTGTGGGATTGTATTTGGTAGAACTCTGTTGATGTTGGTTGATTATGCCTGAACATTACTTGCTTATAAAGTTAATATCTTATCTATCTTGATCCATTATTCCTCATTGCTCGACTTATTCTTCCTTGTGTTTTATATCCCGTTTAATGTATTGATTTCTTCCTTTGTCATATTGTGACAAAAAGGGGGAGAATTTTGTCATGCTTGATATATGGTGTTTATGATTATCATATATGGCATGTGGATTGTTGACATGTAGACATATAGCCTTCTTCGTGTAAGGGGGAGAAGTAAGTGAGGGGGAGTAGTATTGTTAGAGGTATTGATGCGAATTAATTAATGCTTGTTTATAACTGGTGTATGATTCTTTAACCAGGTTGACTGATTTATATTGATAACCGGTGTATGATTCTTTGTGCGTATAATGCTTATATTATTATGAAGTGTGTTTTGTCACAAATTTGACAAAGGGGGAGATTGTAAGTGCTATGGTTTCTAGATCCTATAAATTGTAAAATTTTGTAGTGCCAAAACCTCTTGGAATCTGTGTCTTGTGTAACACATCAATATATTCAAGACAGTGCAAGGACAATGGTCTTTTCAATGGTCTTTCCTTCAAAATCTTCAAATGCAAGATTACTTGTTCATGATCAAGTACAACATCAAGTGTGAATTCAAGCTTACAAGCTTCAAGAGTTAAAGTTTTTCAAGGCTTTATTCAAGTTAAGAAAAAGTTTCTATACTTTGTTCCTCAAGCTCAAGCTTTAATATGTCACAAATTCAAGCTTCAGAAGTCTCGAGTTCAAGCTTCTACGAATGTCAAGATCTCAAGCGTCATGAACTTCAAAGAAAATCTATCAACCGAAGGAAAAGAAGTTTCAATGTTCATACATCATGGATAAGGTATGAATGACCCTAGATTGACCATAGGATAAGTCATTTTGTATACATAATTTAAATTAAGTCACTTTATAAGTGCATTGACTATTTCTCGACTAGTCCTGGACTTTACCCGACTAGTCCTAGCACTGGCTCGACCAGTCCAAGAATTCCTCGACCAATCCTAAGGTTGTTACTGATTTTCAGGAATTTTTGTTAAAGCCTCGACCAGTCCTGGAGACTGCTTGACCGGTCGTGTGAACAGTGCTCGACTTGTGCTCGACCAGTTATGTAGCTTTGACTCAAAGTCCAATAACTAAAAGTGGTTCTACACGACCAGTCATGGACAGGACTCGACCAGTCGTGAAGGTCACTCGACTGGTCGAGCAGAGCCTACGACCAGTCGTGGAATGACTTTATCATATTGCACTCAAAATTTCAAAAATCTGTTGGTCCTACGACCAGTCATGCCGACCTCAGGACCAGTCGAGAGTGCAATTTCTACAACTATAAATAGAGCACGAATTTTAGAGTTTTATATTCAATTCAAGCTAAATCAATACGCCACTCTGAGAGATAAGTTAGTCATCTTTTTAAGCTATATTGTGCTCATTTAATATTCTCTTAATTTAGCTTTGTTTTATTTGATTTTGTATTCTTTATTCCAATCATATTTGAAGAAGGGATTGAGACTTACCCTTTCTTGGAATCAAAATCAAATAGAACTCGCCCAACTTGATTTAATTTAAAATCAATTTAGTATCTAGTTCCATTTCATAAGTGAGTGTGGACATTGAACTTCTACTCCAATTTGGTTCTTCCGGGCTCCATCAAAAAGAGAATATTTAGGTATTTTATAGTTTTTGTAAATTCTTTATTTTGGTTTCATTGAGATTGTGCTAAAAATCTCTTTGTTTTGGTTTGTCTAAGGTGATCCAGAAAACTCAGAGTGTGGGGTTTTTTGAATTGTGTAAGCCCACTTGAAAGGCACAATTGTGAGGGTTTTAGGTTAAGCTGGAAAAACATATTTTTATAGTGAACGCTAATATCCACTGTGTGAGGATATTAGGAGTGGAGTAGTTGTGTGGCTATTTTTCTAAACAGTTGGTGTACACACAAGCGAACCACTATAATTTTTGTTCTTGTGGTCTGATTGTTTATTTCTTTTTGTGGATGTTAGTAATTTCCTTTTTGCATTTGTGGAGAATGTTGTAATTTCTTTTATGCAAGTGTGGGAATGTTGTAATAAATTGGATTTCTTTCCTTGCCATTTATTTCTTTATTCCTCTGTATCAGTTTGAGTTTTTGATACACAGACACTTCTAGGAATCAGGTTGTCCTAGCATAAACCTTTGGTTTTTGGTGTAAGGTTGTCCTTAGAACAACGTCTGTATCAATCTCTCAATACTCGTTCATTTAAGGTTGTATTTAATTTCAACATTATGATATTGTTTATGTGCTATCAGTATTTTTATTTTGTTTAAATTCCGTTGTTAATTTTTAATTTGGCATAGTCCTATTCCGCCCCCCCCCCCCCCCCCCCCCCCCAGGACTTAATAGGTCGGCCTTTTCAAGCTTTCAGTCTATATCTTGGTAATTAGGACCAGACATGACTCTTAAGTTGTTTGTGAGAATGCAGTTTAATGGTCTAAGCACATTTGATCCTCCTCTAGGTTGGTTACTCTTGATAGATCATTAAGCTTATACATTAAAGGTGTGGTGACAGGTACGCCACTGAAGTGTGAACACAACAAAACTTGTCTAAATGGCCACCGTGTATTCAAAATTTGATGCCAATAGGCTGATGCAACCTTCACATGGTTCACCACATGAATTTATGTTGGATTTTGAATGGTTGTCCACACTTTCTATGGTGTGGCATGTGTATTTCATCTGAAGGTGATGAACAACAAGATAAGGGGATGCCTGGAAAGTCAAGCTCATGCATTCATTACGAGAGCCACAACATTGAATATGATGTATGGCCATTCATAGATGAGAGTGGAGATTTTAAGGAGTGGGACCCGAGACAAGATGGGTTTGATCCTAAATTCTAGTGTCACGTCTCCTCCTTTATTAAGAACATCGAGATTTCAAGGAGTGGGGTATGGGACTAGATGGATTTGGGAACATATTCTACTTTTAGAGTGAAGTATATCTTTTTTTCGGGTGTTGATGGAATCCAAGGAGTGGGACCTGATACGGGATATGAGCCCAAATTTTTTACTGATTTGTTTCGGCTTGTTAGGCCTTAATCTATTCAAAATCATCATTTTGCACCGTGTAGGCTTTAACAAAGTGCTAAATTATGGCCGACAATGAGCCCTTGGCTCTGGTCAGCCCATGTTAGGTTGTGCTTGAGTTTCAACCTGAAAACAAGGCTTATTTTAAAAAATGAGTAAGAAAATGAGACTGGCTATGGCTAAATCACTCTCATTTCAAAGCACTTTAAGGTTGCATGTTGGTATTAATAGAAGGTTTTAATTCCCTAATCACATAAAATTTAGTAAGAGCCATCAAGTAAATGCATGGTTCTGGTCTCTCTCCTTTTTTTTTTTTTTTTTTTTTTTTTGTAGTGTTCACCACATGAATTTGTGGTAGATTTTGAATGGTTGTGGACTGGCAATATGATAAGGGGATGTCAGGTTAGGCTCATGCATTCATTATGAGAGCCACAACATTGAAAGCAATATACAACCATCCCTACATGAGAGATTTTTAGGAGTGGGGCTTGAGATAGGATGGTTTTGGGCCAAGATTCTACTGTCAAGTCTCCACTTTCGCTAGAATCACTGAGATTTCAACGAGAGGGACACGGGACTGAATGGGCTGAGATTCCACTTTTTAAGTCTTCTTTTCTTTTGGGTGTTACCATATTACAAAGAATCGGGCTTTGGACTGGATATGGGCGCATACTTTTTACTAATTTGATACGGCTTGTCAATCTGAAGTCTATATAAAAATTTTATTTTGCACAGCCAGGGTTAAGGGGCAACACTCAATTACAGTTGGCAATGGGCTTATGAATTTGGTCAACCCACAAGCCAGCTGGCCAGACCTGCTTCTAACTCGATCTTAATTAGGTGTAATTACTGGACCATGCTTTGGTTTCGGAAGCGGATTGGCTGGTGTACCACACACCAGCTATATAGCTACTGTAGGTACGTGTCTTGAGAAGACGAGCACTGACGCTCCTTCAGCTCTTTTTATTTATTTATTTATTTATTTAACACACGCACACACACTCACGCTAGTGGAATTTCACCACCTATGGGTACTCGAACACGTGCATTGAGATAAACACGGGCAAGAGTAAGGACCCGCTCCTTCAGCTCCGAGTTGGACCAACGGTTCAAAGGAGATCAAAGTTACATGGCCCCACAGTGATGTATTTATTATATCTACACCGTTCATCTATTTTTAGAGATCATTTTAGAGCATTATATAAAAAATGAATCATATCGACCACACCACAAATATCACCCTGAAAATGAGGGCTATTAAAGCATATGAGTTAGGCTATGGCTGACTCACTCTTGTTTCCAATAGTTTCAAGGATGCACGTAGGTATTAAGAGAAGTTTTCAATTTCCAAATCTCATGAAAGTTACTAATAGGTTTTAAATAAAACTAAATGGGTCAAAGGAGTGGTGCTTAGGTCTAATAATTTGTTAACGGGTGGGACCATGTGTTAAAATTCTAAACCCAATTAGTAAATGGATGAGGATTGGGGTCACAGGTCCATGGGCTGTGGCTTTGGTTGGGATTTGAAGAGTTGCCATCATGTAGCGGGCCATTGACCCGAAACTAGTCCCACCCTCTACCACTCTGCTTAAAATTTGTATTTTTTTTTCTTCACAGCAGTGATGGATCCAAGTTTGCATCATTGAGCTTGGGGTTCAAATAACACCCAAATATTCAACAAAATATATAAGAGATATGCCAACCAATTTGTACAGCAAGAGGTTGTAGAGATGATTCTTGATAAAAATGTAATATCCGTGATCAAGAAGGTCCACTATGAAGATCCATTGACCGAAAATAGGTCTCTAACTCATGACGTGGGCTATAGACATGAGAAAAATAAATTATCATAATAACATGACAAGCAACCTATATTTGATGTAACACACTTCATGAGTGGAGTAGCCCAAAACTCTTGAGAGAGGACATGCTAATAGTGGACAAAGTTCATGAGCGACACAGATCTGGCATGCATGGCGTGTAGATGCGTGTCCTATCAATAAACTCCACAATCTCTGTGCAAATTGATTTGCCAATGTTCACTTAGAGTAGCATCGCATACAAGCAAGGCTAATCTTTCAGTGATCTAGACAATTCATCTGTTGAGACACACTAGATAGTTATTTGATACATTTTTAGGCTAGGTTGGACTAGGTCCCGACTAATTAATCTTTTCAGGCTCAAGATTGCGCTTGTTGTGTTAGGCTCATTCGGGGCTTAAATTCATGTGCAAGATCCAATTATTAGGCAGGATAACAGCAAAGAATAAGTCAATCCATTAATTAGATGGGTGAAGTGTCAATTCATAAAGTATCCAAACAAGTCAATCCATTAATTAGGTGGGTGCACTATCAATTCCATTAAGTATCTAAACGCACCATAGAACTTATCATCCAATTCATCATCTTTTATCATCCAATTCATCATCTTTCACACTAGAATAGATTAGCGGAACTTTTGGTGACATTCCTCTCCACTAGCACGACACCTAGATAGGGCATCCGTCCCATGAAAACAGTAGATCCCACCGTAAAGTTCACCCTTCTTGAAAATCAATCTGGTCGACCCACTAGATGGGCCACACCTACACGTTGAGATAGATGTAGTTTGGGTTTTCAGGTCTTTAAACCATGGGCTCAATTACAACTTTCAAATACTATGAATTAGATATCAAGGAAGCAATTTGATTAGTGAATTGGTATTTTCACATGCCATCATCAATGGGAAGGGAAATAAGACTAGAAATGGATTCCAAGAGCTTTCCGATGATACTGTGAATGAGATCAACGGCCATTAGATATTTTATTACAACGGCTTGGGGTTTGCCTTAGTAAGAGTTTTATTATGTAGGTATTATTTTGACTGTCTCACAAATAACTCATTTCCCCTCAATCTCACAGTCATCTAAATTTGAATGGAAAGAAGGTTCGTCTTTTCATTCACCTAAAGTAACATCTCAATTCGATTCATGCCTTTAGACAACGTGGACCACATTTCAGGGTCGAAATGGTCGGTTCAGAGTCTGCCCAAGGCCTAGCCATTTCCTTAATGAGCTAAGAATTTTAGCTTGAACCTGACACATTACCCATTACACAGGCCCTGCCCATACCCTCTTAAAATTTGCCAAGCCCCAGCTCTATCTCTAAATCACAGATTGTGATTGGATTGGACTGGACTGGACCCAATCAATCTTGAAGTTTGGATCTGCTTATTGTTTTTGTCCTAACATGATACGTAGAAACTAATGGACGAGATGGATTTCTCATTGACATCCCAGTGCAGCCCCCATAGCATTCCATAACTTCATTTGTGCGGAATGGGACACCGATTAGCTACTGACCTGATGTAGAGCATGTCGTGGACACTTTCATGGCCAAGATGGATCAGAAAAGGCCCGGTCAACAACAGAAGTGATCCAGACCGTCATAACTTAAAACAGGCGTATTTTGCAAAGCGGAATGAGCTATCGGATGTACCATGTATGATTTTGGGGTAGGACGAGCAACTTTAGCCACCCAACTCCGCTATGCCTGGTTGACCACACCAAATTTGTGAAATACCATCAGATCAATGGTCAAATTCCTATTTTAATTTCATTTTTACTATTTATAGTAAGTTTTAGTTTGAGTATAACTCTTCATCCATTGGGCTTTAGGAGTTGTGCCCAACATGAAAAGTGCTTAGAATAATTAGGAGAATAGCATGGTTGAGCCAAATAGGATGCTTACTATTTTTTGCCAAAAATAATGAGGTCTAGTGGAAATCACGACTGTCTAGTTTACTACTTATAGTAAGTCGCGATTTCTAGGAGTTTTACTTATAGTATGATTCTGAAATAACTGTGACTAAAATACTTAATAAAAAATCCTCCCATTTGTCATCATCCATTTCTGTCTACAACCTACGAAAAATTACAAAAAATTATAATAATGATGTCTCTTACCATTGCTAGTACATGCCTTGATAAATCAACTCGTCTAAGTCACTGCCTATTTTTACACCAATCATGCACCCTCTTTGTCCTTCATATACCACCAACAAAACAAAATCATTATAATAGAAGGAAAAAATAAAAAATAAAAGAGATCTTTTATGGGTTTTATTTAAAAGGTTAAGAAAGAAAAATTCATATATGTGTGTATATTTCAAACGAATAGAATTGGATTGGATCCTTTATATGTGTCGAATCCAGTTTTTATTATTTTTTAGAGAAATCATCCTGCAGCAGAATAAGAGAGAAGTATCCCGACAACCTGGGGCTTTGAGTATAGACAGCAAATTCCCTTCTGGTTGGGGCTTTTTAGAGAAATCATCCTGCAGAATTCTTTTTCTTTTTCCAAGACAGTTGCATGGAACTCTGAAAACAGAAAATGCAAGGACACTGACACTGGTTTTGATCTGAAAAGTGTTGTTCGACTTCTCTTTCAGTTGACACAATAATCAACATGCTGTTCGCCGAGACTGATCATCAATGAAGACAATTTTTGCAATTAAGATGAGGCTCTTCATTTTCTCCAATGATTAGTAAAATACAGTTCTGAGAATTGCAGTCTGTGAATTGCCATGCCAATGATGGAAACTTTCAGATTTATGAAAGCTGCAATTGGCCTGTCACTAAAATTTCTACAAATACAAAACAAAACAAAAAAGCAGCAATATATTTGTTGATTTTTGAATATGTTGCACCTGATAGCCATTTTATTCAGCTGACCGACCTATCTCAATTTGAATAGTATTATGTAGATCAGATTCAGCAGAGACAAAACTTAGCCTGAAGTTATTCAGGATGAAATCCTCAAACTATTTTTACATTTTTACAAAAGAAGTGAGAAAAGTTTTGAAGTAACAATAAGGTTAAGGTAATCATGAAAATCTAGGAGAAAAAATATTTGAATAGAATCGTTGAATAAAGAGTCTATTTTCCACTTACCAAGAAGAGCATTTACTAGACACCCAGAACTGGTCTCTAGTGACCAAGAATTGTCACCATTCCTAACAGCAAAGAATGGAAGCCTGTTAATCACCATCAATATTCGTTGTTTTAAAGGCCTTGTGTCTTTGTTTTTCCGTCCCATGGTAAGCGTGCTGGTTACTATAGTTACTTCTGTAAATTCTTCCTCGTGGAGAACTCCCCAGTCATTATCCTCTCTTAAATTCAATTCATGCTCAGAGAAGTCCTATCAGATCTCCTTAACACCCTTCTCTCAACAAGCAAAGAAAACGTTCAGATACTCAGCAAATAAAAGATCATTAAAAACTTGTGTGCATGTTAAAATTACTAGAATCTCTTATTGGTAACTACTTGAAGCTCTTACTGCTTTCTATTAAACCATTCAGCTTCAGGGAGTAAATGCGATTTGTTTTTATATTTTCCAAACTAAAGAAAAGATGAGCAATTCTAATTTTCTATCCCCAATTCAAACTAATCGAATTATGTGAAGCCAAATATGAGAAACTGCCCTTAGTACACATAAGCAATGAATCAGACTTGCAGGAATATAGAGACTGTGTGGGGACACGTCATTCACTGATCTTAACATCCTCAATCATCCCAGTATTTGTTAACCCCACTATCAAATCAGACAAAAAATTCCATTTCTAATACTTTTAGCTAACTAACAATGAGGTCTTTCTAAATACTAATGTGATGACCAAATGGAGCCTAAGACTCCATTTGGTTTTCAAAAAAAAATTGTTTTCATAAATACTAATGTGATGACCAAATGGAGCCTAAGACTATAAATACGTTCAAATATAGAGTACAAAATTAATTCAATATTAAGAAAAAAAAAAACAAGTGCCAAATTAGTTCAAAATGCACACTACATGTACAAAATTAATTCAAAATGCACACTACACATGTTCATTTCGGACTGTGGGTGTGTTCAGGGTGTGTAAACAATGGGGAGAGTGACGCCCACCATTAAAACCTTCCTAAAGTCTACCACGTTGTTTATTTGAGATTCAACTTGTATTTCGGACTGTGGGTGTGGTGTGTAAACAACATGATAAAAACAAGACCTTCACCTGTAGGGAGTGATCTCAGTTTCATCAAGTGAAATCCATTGAAATCCATATGAATTTTCAGCTTTCAAATAGAATGAAACTGGATGGTGCTGAAAGCTTGATGATCCCCGCAAGTTCCTAAAGCAGATGCAGTTTCCATCGCTAGTGGAACAGCCTTTGACCGAAAAAAGTACAAAGTAGATGGACCATAGGAGAAGGTAGCTTTTATGATAAGGTCCAATAACTAAGGACCAAAAATGAGAACTGAAGAACCAGCATCATTTGAACTAGGTTCCTCTACTAGAACATGTTATGACTAATCTAGAGAAAAGCCCACATGTTATAAATAAGAAGACGTAAAATGACAAAAGAAGTATGGTTCAAATTGTTGATGTGATGCAACCAAAAAAAAAACCCAAGATTGCCGAATCCCAGACATACATTCTATAGAGGTGTACATCAATTGCAACTTCTGATCCTTCCATACACATTAGTTTCACATCTAGCATCTTGATGTCAAGCTCGAATCCATACAAAAATAGAATTCCATGCATACACATCAGACTGATGTGAAGAAACTGAAGATGACTGTTGATGACTATTGCCTGAAAAGGTGGCCGATGTGTTTTCCAAAATTTAACTTCTGCATGAAGTTTCTAGCAAATATCAGCAGATAATTCATAGCTATGAGAACTTCCGTTAATACATTACCCACAAAAATAGTAACCCTCACCAACTCCATCAGATGAGCTCCCACAAGATAGAGAGATTATTCAAGTTGCAGGGAAAAAAAAAAAAGAAGAAGTCTTGGCACAGAATGAAGACAACATATATGCAAAGAAATTTTTTATTTTTACCTCCCCTGCATAATGAGTAATAGTAAAATCAGTACGGGAAAGCTTTGGTTTGATAAACCGCCTGTTACTTTTGAATGTCTGGTACAACTTCTGAGCAAAGGTTTCATGTGTGGATTTAGGAAACATGCTGCATGACACATGGAGACAAACATGAAAATGATTTCCTGTTCGTTTATGAAAATGAAAAAAGAAAAGGACAAAAAAAAAAAAAAAAAAAATCCTTTTAGAACCCAAAACCAATGTCATCCTAGCAGTAGCTTAACCGATGATGAGACCAGCTGAAATGCTACGCTAGCAACATACCAGGCTTCATCTAAAAGTGAAATAATCCCTCCAGGGTTCTGCGAAAAAAAGAAAAAAGACAGGTCATACTGACGAAAAATGTATATTCAACATGAATCACACACATGCAAGGAAAATTAACCCATCGCTCGTATAAAGCCAACCAAAAACAGCTTCACATTTCACATTTATGGAAGAAGAAAGAAAAAATGTAGCAATATGAGTTTAATTTACATATATGATACGAGGTATCTAGCATGTCAATCTTGGCAAATTGCAACAAGAACATACATTGCCATTATGTAAAAGATGAAGAGAAAATTGTTTAAGAAGAAGCAGACATGAAATTTAAAATGCAAGTGAAGAAGAAGAACAAGACAAAGTCAACCTCAGAAAATTGGAATTCAAGATGAAGAAGAAGTCAACATCAGAAAATTGAAATATGCATACGGCTATAGATGATATTGAAAGATGCATTATTATATGACTACTACATATACAAAAGATGAAGAGAATTGATTGGCTAGAAATGCATGTGAAATTTAAAATACAAACAAAGTAGAAGAAGACTTTGGATTTCATCAAATTGATGTTTTGCATGTCAACTAGTGTCATACTTCAGTTCCGTACCATTTGTTGTTTCATTTTTTCCAAGTGGAACTTGGCAAATGCTGAAGAAGAAAGAAAACATAGGATTTCATCAAGTAGACATTCCAACCTGATCATAGTTCAGTTTTGTGCCATTTGGTGTTTTATTTTTCCAAGTGGAACTCGGAAAATGCTGTTTCAGCCACTTCATTGTTTCATTTCGGAAAAGATGCATGCAAAATATTACAAAAGAAGAAGGATAATTTTCAAAAATAAAAAATCAAAGGAAAAAATACACATTTTACTAGATCTACTAATGCCATCCATAATGTTATTTATATCTGAAGTCAAGAGAACAAGAAAAATAATTTTTAAGTGGTCCTTGGTGTTTGGTATTTAGTATAAGTCTACAACACTACTAGAAAACCTGAAATTTCTATGACTGCTCTATGACCAAAGCTGCCTCATTAATGAAGTGATTCATAAATATTTTTACTATTAGGAAATAAAATCTCCCATTTGCATGCCAATCTATAGATTTGTGTACAAGCATCTACATATGAGTTAGCTGCTGACATTAACAGATTAGCTAAAAAGAAAAACATGACGGCATAGTTTTGAAAAATTATGAAGCAGGGGATGATATGTTATGATTTTTAGTCAGCGCTCATTGAATTTTTGGAGTTCTCCGCTCTCACTGAATTGCTTGAATTATGAAACCATATGCTTTTGAAAATCATCTACCTGAAGTTTTACCATAGCCCAATAATTTTTTCAGTACTCTCAAATATGATGTGTTAGCTAACTTAGAAGAGAAGAAATCTAAGACTATCACTACCGTTTTTAGTTTAGCACTGTTTTGATAATAGGGTGACTCATCCTTCTCACATGTAACACTAATGATAATGGTGTTGACTCAATCATTTGACCTGTGCGGCCCATGTGCATGAAGCATATCTCTAATTACATTGATCAAGCAACCTGATTAATTGAGCTAATCTTCATATGGAATCATTCCATTATTCTCAATTCGACCTAGATTGTCATACAATTGTGCAATGTTTAATTTGAAGCATCACCACCATCTTTAAATGGTTAAAAACTAACATGAAAGTCTAATTGAGAAAACTAAACATTGTTTTGTAAGTCAGGCAGCAAAAATGGGGCAAATCCAAATCTTAAGTGGACCACACCACATAAAATATCAAGTGGACCATACCACAAGAAATAATGGGGATTGACTGCTTACTATTGAAAACTTTTAATTTGGGGACCACAAAAACTTTTGATCCAGCTGAAATATGTGTTTTCCCTTAATCCAAGTATGACTTTATTAACAAGTTAGATGGTAAATAATTGCTATAGTGGGCCCTAGGAAATTTTAATGTGGACGCTCAATCCCCACTGTTTTCCATTGTGTGGTCCACTTAAAATTTAGATCTGCCTTATTTTTGAGCTCATGTTAAAAAATGAGTTGACAAAATAGACAGACAATGTTAATAAAACGCAAACATCATAATACAGGCCATATATAGACCTTTGACACCAGCTATTTGGATGGTGTTAGGCACACTAGCCCAACACTAGCTAGTTGGATGGTGTTAGGCACACTGGCCAAACTTCAACCTCATAACCCACCTTGCATTAAATTTCCATACATACCTTATTAAAATGCCATTGTGTAAGACATTTCTATTATGAAAAATAGTAGACCTTATAGGTACCATCACATGGTATAAAAATCACAGTCCACCAAATCTCATGATACAACTGATATGGACTTGATGAACAACCCACAATCATCTGGCCACACATGGGGTGGCGTGTAAATGTTATCCTTTGTGAATGCACGAGGAGAGGACTAACCCATTTTCCAAAGAGGGAATTATCATATAAAGCTAGCTCTATCTTTGCTTGTCATGCACTTCCATCTGGCTTGAAATGGCAAGTTGATGTGTAGAGAGCCAAATTGAGCACAATGGCAATTTCAACAACTAGCCATTCCACTCAATGCAAATATAGTGACTTGCACGTGCAGCCTAACATATGAAAATTCTTCGTGGTTCTTTTTATTCCTTTCTGATATCATGTTGCAGCGACACAAACTGAATTTTGTGACTATTTTATATGGGTCGAACTGCTATGTGTCATTTAAGTGCTTAGCTACTTAAACAAAAAGCAATAATTTCCATCCTCGTAGACATGCTTATTCTATTCAATGCTTTTATAAGTGCATGTCAAAATGCATTTCACTTGAAACCCACTCCAAGCTCATGAAAACCCACACCAATCTACACCAATGCCAAAATCCACACGTCTTTTTGTACCCTTTAACAAGGAACTAGAAACGTAGTAGCCCTCAAATTGCAGTTGCATTCCTTTCAAGTTTCAGGCACAACTAGAAACGTAGTAGCAATCTGAAGCCCGGACTCATAATATGAAGAGTTATTATAAATGTTTGGGCTGAAAAAAATGTATAGTTCCCTTTGCGTTTCCGGTTTGCACAAGTAGGGGCAGGTTGCAGCCACCTTTCAGTCTTATAAACAGTCGATATTATGGGTCCCATAGTGGATGTCCTATGCACCAAACTCCCACAGATTGTAAGAATGCTAACCCTTCAACGGACAGGTTAAGAGAGAAAATACAGCAACTGTGCAAATTCAATCAGGAAAAGGCCAAATACAGATAGGATCTTCCAAGTCCACAGTAGGGCCCATATATCAACTGTTTGGATCACTGAACCATCAGCTCCAGCAGCCTCCAGTCGAGCAACCTGAAAATCTGAACCGTGCTGCTAACCCTTTCAGCCCAAACATGGTAAATTACCTGCAATATGAATGCTAAGGAAAATACAATCTTTCTTTCTTTTCTTTTATTTCTTTTCTTTACTTGTATTTTTTTTTTATCAGCAAAATCAATTTTATTAGAAGATCACAAAGGGGAAAAGGTTATCAGCAAAATTGCATGGGACGTGTTTGGTTTGAGGGATTGAAAGGGATTGGAAGGCTTAATCCCGGGATTGGCTGGGCGTGCCAAACAGACCAGATATAGCAATCCCGGGATATAGCAATCCCATAGATCTTGCACCAATCCACTGACGCAGCTAGCATCACCTTGAAATCCTTGCAATCCACTCTAATATCATCCAATCCCATCCAATCTGCCCGGCCAAACAGGCCCTAATTGTACTGAGTAAACTCAATAGGTCCACCTTAATCCCTAAATCCCTAAATCCCCAAATCCCCAAATCCCTAAATCCCCAAATCCCCAAATCCCTAAATCCCCAAATCCCTAAATCCCCAAATCGTTTCAATCGGCATTGAGATTGAGAGAGATTGAGAGAGAGAGAGAGAGAGAGAGATACCTGTTTGAGTTGGAGCCCCGATCACGGTCAACCAAGCTTTAAAGGATGCGTGAGAGAAGGAGAGGACCGAGAGAGACAGAGAGAGAGAGAGGATGCGCGAGAGAGAGAGAGAGAGCACCGAGAGAGACAGAGAGACAGAGAGAGAGGAGAGAGGGAGAGAGACAGAGAGACAGAGAGACAGAGAGAGAGAGAGGGAGAGAGGGAGAGAGAGAGAGAGAGAGAGAGAGAGAGAGAGAGAGAGAGAGAGAGAGGAAGGGAGAGGGGGGAGGCGGGCGGGATTTCACTTCACAAAAGGGGTGCGTGGGAGGGGGCGCGTGGGAGGGGTGCGCGGGAGAGTTGCGCGGACGGGATTTTAGGGCTTATTTATTTTAGGACTTGTGGGGCCCACCGTTGTGTATGTTAATTATCCACTCCGTCCATTCATTTTAACGGCTCATTTTTAGGATTTATGCAAAAAATGAGTCAGATCTAAGATTTATATGGACCACACCACATATTAACGATATAAATTTATTTTTTCATTCTTTCTCATGGTGTGGTCCACCTAGACTTTTGATCTCTCTGATTATTGGGCTCATGCACTGAAATAATATTTCAAAATTGATGGACCGATTAGATAAAATAAATATATTGCAATGGGCCCCATGGAGCCTCTTAAGCATCATCGGTCTCTAATAAAGTCCTATTGGAAGGTATTTTTTAGCTACAGATTAAGTAAGCTTTAGCTACGGATTATATCCGTAGCTCATTAGCTACAGATTAAAACCGTAGCCATAGACTTATATAGTCCGAAGCCTCTGGTCAATTTTTTGGTAGTGCGTTCTGGGGAGAAGCAATGCGCACGGCGGTGTATTTGATAAACAGGTTTCCATCAGCCCCGTTGAATGGAGAAGTGCCTGAGAAGGTGTGGACTGGACATGATCCATCGTACAGTCATCTCAGGGTGTTTGGATGCAGGGCATCCGTTCACGTACCAAAGGACGAGAGGTCCAAGCTCGATATGAAGATCAGGCAGTGTGTGTTCTTAGGGTACGGTGATGAAAAATTCGGTTACAGGTTATGGGATCTGACCGAGAAGAAGCTCGTCAGGAGCAGAGATGTGGTTTTCTTTGAAGATCAGTGTATCGAAGACATTGGTAAGCCAGAGAAGAACCAGCCTAGTTCAGGTGAGCTAGAGGACATGGATCCGATTACTCCTCCCGTGGTGCCTGATGACGGGGGAGTACAGCAAGGTGCAGAGGACGAGGGAGTTCCTTCAGAAGAATGACCAGGGGAGCAGCCCCCGCTTGATCCACCTATTGAGCCACAGGTGAGGAGGTCATCTAGGGACAGTCAGCCGTCCAAGAGGTACTCGCCGCATGAGTACATTATGCTAACCGATGGGGGAGAGCCAGAAGATTATTCTGAGGCCCTAGCCGACGAGCATGAGGAAGAGTGGTTGAAAGCTATGCAAGAGGAGATGGAATCCTTGCATAAGAACCACACCTATGACATGGTGAAATTGCCTAAGGGCAAGAAAGCTCTGAGCAACAAGTGGGTGTTCAGGAAGAAGATTGAGCAGAAGAATTCACAGACGAGGTTCAAGGCCAGACTTGTGGCGAAAGGGTTTGGTCAGAGGAAAGGCATAGACTTCGAGGAGATATTCTCACCCGTGGTGAAGATGACATCCATACGGGTGTTGCTTGGGTTGGCGGCTAGCATGGATCTGGAGATAGAGCAGTTAGATGTTAAAACTGCCTTTCTCCATGGTGACCTGGAAGAAGAGATCTACATGCACCAACCAGAGGGGTTTGAAGTCAAGGGCAAGGAGCATATGGTGTGTAGGCTGAGGAAGAGCTTGTATGGGCTGAAACAAGCTCCACGGCAATGGTACAAGAAGTTCGATTCGTTCATGTTACAGCATGGGTATGACAGAACGGAGTCGGACCACTGTGTGTTCACGCGTAAGTTCTCAGACGGTGATTTCTTAGTTCTGCTGTTATATGTTGATGACATGTTCATCATGGGAAAAGACATCAAAAAGATTGACAGGCTGAAACAGGAGTTGGGCAAGTCTTTTGCGATGAAAGACTTGGGCCCGGCTAGACAGATCCTAGGAATGGAGATAACCCGTGACAGAAGTAGCAGGAAGCTTTGGCTGTCACAAGAGCGGTATATTGAGAAAGTCCTAGAGCGGTTCAATATGAATGCAGCGAAGCCGGTCAGTACTCCACTGGATGGTCACTTCAGATTGAGCGACAGACAGTGTCCCAAGACGAAGAAAGAGGTGGAAGAGATGCAGAAGATACCCTACGCGTCAGCTGTAGGAAGTTTGATGTATGCTATGGTGTGTACACGCCCAGACATAGCATATGCGGTTGGTGTTGTCAGCCGGTATCTTGCCAATCCTGGCAAAGAGCATTGGGCAGCGGTGAAATGGATACTGCGGTATCTAAGAGGCTCATCCAGGTTGAGCCTATGCTATGGTGACGATAAACCTGTATTAGAGGGCTACACAGATGCAGATATGGCAGGTGAGATAGACTCAAGGAAGTCTACATCGGGGTTCATGTTCACATTTGCAGGGGGAGCGGTCTCCTGGCAGAGCAAGCTACAGAAGGTCGTAGCATTGTCGACGACAGAGGCCGAGTACATTGCAGTCACAGAGGCATGTAAAGAGATGCTTTGGATGAAGAGGTTCCTACAGGAACTTAGCCTAAAGCAGGAGGAGCACGTGGTCTATTGCGATAGTCAGAGTGCTATACACTTGAGCAAGAATCCGAGTCAGCATTCCAAGTTGAAGCACATAGAGGTTCGGTATCACTAGATCAGGGATACTTTGGAACAGAAGATGTTACAGCTTGAGAAGGTCCACACGGACGATAATGGGTCAGATATGATGACCAAGGCTTTGCTCAAGGGCAAGTTTGAGGTTTGTAGAAACCTGGCTGGCTTAAAGAAGGTGAATCCCTCCTGGGTCAAAAAGGGGGAGATTTGATGGGTTTTTTTTTTTTGACCCGTCGATGCGCAAGTCCTTTCGCAACTGGGATGCGCAAGTCCTTTCGCAACTAGGATGCGCAATTCCTTTCGCAACTGGGATGCGCAAAGTCCTTTCGCAACTAGGATGCGGAAAGGAGTTTCCTAAAACTATAAAAAGGGGTCCCTAGGATTTTTCTAAGGTATGTTGTGTGAAGAAAACAGCAAGAGGGTTTCCTAAAGCTTTACAAGGGATTTGCTAAAGGGTTTAGGGCTATCAAAGGTGAGAGAGAGGGAGAAAGAGAGAGAGGAAGCTTATAGAAGGGAGGTTCTGCTCGTGGAGGTTCTCTACTGTGCAATCTACATCTCAGCGCTTCTATGTCCTCGTAATCGGTTAGATCTCTCCGTTTTCTCTATTTCTCTTATTGTTTATCCACTCCTGCGTGAGTGAAGAAGGTTGTAAACGTTCTACTTCATAGTGGATTGTTGATCTGGACGAGGTCCCGTGGTTTTTACCTCTTTGAGGGTTTTCCACGTAAAATTCTCTTGTGTGGTGTGTGATTGATGCATTGATTATTTTCATTGCTTTATTATCCATAATTCTGGTTTGTTCTGGAGGGCTAGATCCTAAGGTTTTGTGTAAGGCCCCCAACAACCTTCCCTTTTTCGTCGGAAGCTTTGTCCCAGTTGTGTGTTTTCGTCTTGAGATCCAACCAATTTCATGGCACCATTGGGCATCCTCTAACAAATCAAGCTTTTCCTTTGTTACAAAATTTTGACCTCTTTCAATAGCTTTGAGGGTAATTTGCCATCAAGTATGTTCAAGAGCTGAAAGGCAATGATGGAAGACAACAAATCCCAATCTTTGGTCCTTGGAAAAATGATAAACAGAAGTCCCATATACTATCAAAACAAAGTGTCTGTAGTGAGCAAAGGGCTAATGATGGAAGTGGTGAAGATCCTTACTGCCTTCACTATAGTGGATCTCTCAGGGAACAAATTTTATGGGCATATCCCAGAATCAATTGGGGATCTAAAGTCACTCCTTGTGCTTAATATGTCCAACAATGATTTAACAGGCAGAATTCCAACATCACTACAAAATCTAAGGGATCTAGAATCATTAGATCTCTCACATAATAAATTGTCTAAAGAGATCCCTTGGCAGATAACAGAGCTAACATTCCTTATAGTGTTGAATCTCCCACAGAATTTCCTCATAGGCAAAATACCACAAAGTCGGCAGTTTCTTACATTTAATAATGAATAATTCAAAGGAAACTTAGGATTGTGTGGACCTTCAGTATCAAACAAATGCAAAGATGCAAAGAGTGCACCATAGCCCACTTTGTCAACATTGCAATCTGAAAGGAAATATGATTGGGAATTAATGTAGTTAGGATTTGGAGTTGGATATGGAGTAGGTGTAGGGATGCTTTTTTGGACTCTAGCACTTTGGAGGAAGGGAAGAAGAGAATTCTATATATTTGTTGATGGAATGCTTTCTTTGATTTTTCCTTCCATGGTGTTTTCTAAATAGCAATGATGGTAATAGGATTGGAGCTAGGGTAAGTATGTTTGTATAGTTTGTGGCTAAAAGAAAAAAGTTTTAGTTGTTTTTTCCTTTTTGTATTTTTGTGTATTTTGCTTGGTCTTTTATGATATGTGTTGTAGTTGTTTGTTGCATTTGCACCTTCCTGAATGGTTGTAAAGAAGATTTTCAAATAAATAAAATTACATGTGGTGTGCTCCCACATTTCTGCAAAAAAAAAAAAAAAAAAAAAAGAAAAAAAAAGTCTCACTTGTCTCTTTGTTTTCAAATTTTGGCCCACCTTAATGATGGGTTTTTTGACCCGTCTTCGACCAGTCGTGAGCCCCGCTCGACCGGTCGTGGGTTGGTGTTCGACCAGTCGTGGGTTTGAGTCGTGGTACGACTCAAAGTCCAGCGAGTTCGGACTATTTTTCTCCGCAGTCTTCGACCAGTCGTAGTTGAGCTTTGACCAGTCGAAGGAGGCTAAGACCAGTCCTTGAATTTCCAGGACTAGTCGTAGGATACGCAGTTTGTTCCGCGATTTTGTGTGAAATTGCGGATTTGAGTTCTTTCGCAACTGGGATGCGAAAGGGAAGTTTCCTAAACTATAAAAGGGGTTGCCTAGGGTTTTCTAGGTATAACAAGAGGGTTTCCTAAAGCTTTACAAGGGATTTGTTAAAGGGTTTAGGGCTATCAAAAAGGTGAAAGAGAGAGAGGAAGCTTATAGAAGGGTGGTTCTGCTCGTGGAGGTTATCTACTGTGCAATTTATATCTCAGCGCTTCTATGTCCTCGTAATCGGTTAGATCTCTCCGTTTTCTTTATTTCTCTTATTGTTTATCCACTCCTGCGTGAGTGAAGAAGGTTGTAACGTTCTACTTCATAGTGGATTGTTGATCTGGACGAGGTCCCGTGGTTTTTACCTCTTTGAGGGTTTTCCACATAAAAATCTCTTGTGTGGTGTGTGATTGATGCATTGATTGTTTTTTATTGCTCTATTATCCATAATTTTGGTTTGTTTCGGAGGGCTAGATCCTAAGGTTTTGTGCAAGGCCCCCAACAAAGTAGTATCAGAGCCAAGTTCATTGAACAGGTAGGATCGGTTTTGAATTATGGAAGGTGACTCATCAAGGATGATCAGCCTCAATGGTTCTAATTGGACCATATGGAAGGCTAAGATGGAGGACTTACTTTATTGCAAGGACCTATATTCTCCAATTTTAGGCATATCAGCAAAATCCAAGGATATGACTGATGATGATTGGAAGAAGATTGACCGAAAGGCGGTGGGGTTTATTAGAAATGGTTGAATGATTCTGTGTTCCACCATGTGTGCACGGAAACCTTAGCCGCTAGCCTATGACTGAAATTACAAGGACTGTATGAGAGGAAGACAGCCGGTAATAAGATTTTTCTGATAAGGTGACCTGTGAATCTCAAATTCAAAGATGCTGGTTCTGTGGCCGAGCACATGAATGAGGTCAGCAATATAGTGAACCAACTCACCTCTATGAAGATGGTCCTGGCTGATGAACTGCAAGCTTTACTATTGCTTAGTTCATTGCCTGACAGTTGGGAGACATTGGTGGTGTCTCTAAGTAACTCCGCGTCAGACGGAAAAATATCCATGGAACAAGTGACTAGCTGTCTCTTCAATGAAGAGACAACGAGGAAGTCTCAGGGGTCTACTCAGTAAGAGGCTCTTGTGACACAGGAACGGGGGAGAGGAAAGAAGAGGAAGGGCGGGAAGGCCCGAGATAAATCAAGAGGCAAGTCAAGTTTTAGAAAAGATGTTGATTGCTGGAATTATAGCAAGAAGGGCCATTACAAGCATGAATGTCGTGGTAAGAAAAACGACAAGAAAGGAAAAGGGAAGGAAGATGAATCAGATTCCACAACGGTCGCTTCAGATGGCGACGTTGTAGTTATTCTTTCTACAGATCATGACGTATATCTCACGACTACAAGTCAGGACACCGACTGGGTGGTTGACTCGGGAACTTCGTTTCATGCGACTCCACGTAGGGACTTCTTCACAAGCTACAAGTCAGGTGACTATGGGACTGTGAAGATGGGAAATTCTGGCATATCAAAAATCGTGGGAGTCAGTGATATTTGTGTGAAGACCGATGTGGGCTGCACATTGGTTCTCAGGGATGTGAGGCATATCCCAGACCTTCGCCTCAACTTGATGTCAATGGGAAGGCTGGATGATGATGGCTATGAAAGCCGGTTTGCTGGTGGGAGATGGAAGCTCATCAAGGGTTCATTAATTGTGGCCAGAGGAAAGAAGTGTTGCACCCTTTACAAGGCAAGTGTCAGTATGTGCAAGGGTGGGTTGAACGCAGCGGAAGATTCAACTATTGACATGTGGCACAGGCGTCTAGGCCACATGAGTGAAAAAGGGCTTCAGGTACTAGCAAAGAAGCGGATCCTTCTAGACGTGACAGGTAAACCTCCCAAAACCTGTCTTGATTGTTTATCAGGGAAACAGCATAGAGTTTCATTTGTTAAATCTGTTTCTCATGTTAATAAAGTGCATGCATTAGATTTGGTTTATTCTAATGTTTGTGGTCCTATGAGGACAAAAGCTTCGGGTGGGGCATTGTATTTTGTTACTTTTATAGATGATGCATCTAGGAAGGTTTGGACTTATGCTTTAAAATCCAAGGACGAGGTCTTTGATGTGTTTAAATTATTTCATGCTATAGTCGAAAGAGAGACAAGTAGATCATTAAAGTGCATCTGCATTGACAATGGTGGTGAATACATTGGTGACTTTCACGAGTACTGCAAGTCTCTGGGTATACGGCATGAAAAAATAGTTCCCAAGAACCCCAGCATAATGGTGTAGCTGAGCAAATGAATCGCACTATTGTTGAGAGAATCAGATGCATGTTATCACATGCAAAATTGTCCAAGACGTTCTGGGGAGAAGCAATGCACAGGTGGTGTATTTGATAAACAGGTCTCCATCAGCCCCATTGAATGGAGAAGTGCCTGAGAAGGTGTGGATTGGACAGGATTCATTGTACAGTCATCTTAGGTTGTTTGGATGCAGGGCATCCGTTCACGTATCAAAGGATGAGAGGTCCAAGCTCGATATGAAGATCAGGCAGTGTGTGTTCTTGGGGTACGGTGATGAAAAATTCGGTTACAGGTTATGGGATCCGACCGAGAGGAAGCTCGTCAGGAGCAGAGATGTGGTTTTCTTTGAAGATTAATGTATAAAAGACATTGGTAAGCCAGAGAAGAACCAACCTAGTTCAGGTGAGCTAGAGGACATGGATCCGATTACTCCCCCCTGTGGTGCTTGATGACGGGGGAGTACAGCAAGGTGCAGAGGACGAGAGAGTTCCTTCAGAAGATGGACCAGGGGAGCAGTCCCCACTTGATCCACCTGTTGAGCCACAGGTGAGGAGGTCATCTAGGGACAGACAGCCGTCCATGAGGTACTCGCCACATGAGTACATTATGCTGACTGATGGGGGAGAGCCAGAAGATTATCTGAGGCCCTAGCCGACGAGCATAAGAGGGAGTGGTTGAAAGCTATGCGAGAGGAGATGGAATCCTTGTATAAGAACCACACCTATGATATGGTGAAATTGCCTAAGGGCAAGAAAGCTTTGAGCAACAAGTGGGTGTTTAGAAAGACGATTGAACAGAAGAATTCACAGACGAGGTTCAAGGCCAGACTTGTGGTGAAAGGTTTTAGTCAGAGGAAAGGCATAGAATTCGAGGAAATATTCTCGCCAGTGGTGAAGATGACATCCATACGGGTGTTGCTTGGGTTGGCAGCTAGCATGGATCTGGAGATAGAGCAGTTAGATGTTAAAACCGCCTTTCTCCATAGTGACTTGGAAGAAGAGATCTACATGCACCAACCAGAGGGGTTCGAAGTCAATGGCAAGGAACATATGGTGTATAGTCTGAGGAAGAGCTCGTATGGGCTGAAACAAGCTCCACGGCAATGGTACAAGAAGTTTGACTCATTTATGTTGAAACATGGGTATGACAGAACAGAGTCGAACCACTGTGTGTTCACGCGCAAGTTCTCAGATGGTGATTGCTTAGTTCTGCTATTATACGTTGATGACATGCTCATCATGGAAAAAGACATCAAGAAGATCGACAGGCTGAAATAGGAGTTGGACAAGTCTTTTGCAATGAAAGACTTGGGCCCGGCTAGACAGATCCTAGGAATGGAGATAACCCATGATAGAAGCAGCAGGAAGCTTTGGCTGTCACAAGAGCGGTATATTGAGAAAGTCCTAGAGCGGTTCAATATGAATGCAGCGAAACCGGTCAGTACTCCACTAGATGGTCACTTCAGATTAAGCGACAGACAGTTTCCCAAGACGAAGGCAGAGGTGGAAGAGATGCAGAAGATACCCTACGCGTCAGCTGTAAGAAGTTTGATGTATGTTATGGTGTGTACACGCCCAGACATAGCATATGCGGTTGGTGTTGTCAGCCGGTACCTTATCAATCCTGGCAAAGAGCATTGGGCAGCGGTGAAGTGGATACTGCGGTATTTAAGAGGCTCATCTAGGTTGGACCTATGATATGGTGACGGAAAACCTGTGTTAGAGGGCTACACAGATGCAGATATGGCAGGCGACATAGACTCCAGGAAGTCTACATCGGGGTTCATGTTTACGTTTGCAGGGGGAACGGTTTCTTGGCAGAGCAAGCTACAGAAGATCGTCGCATTATCGACGACAGAGGCCGAATACATTGCAGTCACAGAGGCATGTAAAGAGATGCTTTGGATGAAAAGGTTCCTATAAGAACTTAGCCTAAAGTAGGAGGAGCACGTGGTCTATTGCGATAGTCAGAGTACAATACACTTGAACAAGAATCCAAGTCAGCACTCCAAGTCGAAGCACATAGAGGTTCGGTATCATTAGATCAGGGATATTTTGGAACAGAAGGTGTTACAGCTTGAGAAGGACCACACGGACGATAATGAGTCAGACATGATGACCAAGGCTTTGCTCAAGGGCAAGTATAAGGTTTGTAGAAACCTGGTTGGCTTGAAGACGGTGGATCCTTCCTGGGTCAAAAAGGAGGAGATTTGATGGGTTTTTTGACCCATCTTCGACCGGTCGTGAGCCCTGCTGGACCGGTCGTGGGCTGGTGTTCGACCAGTCGTGGGTTCGAGTCTTAGTACGACTCAAAGTCCAGCGAGTTCGGACTATTTTTCTCCACGGTCTTTGACCAATCGTAGGTGAGCTTCGACCAGTCGAAGGAGGCTAAGACCAGTCCTGGAATTTCCAGGACTAGTCGTAGGTTACGTAGTTTGTTCCGCGATTTTGCGCGAAACTGCGGATTTGAGTCCTTTCGCAACTGGGATGCATAAGGGAAGTTTCCTAAACTATAAAAGGGTTGCCTAAAGTTTTCTAGGTATAACAAGAGGGTTTCCTAAAGCTTTACAAGGGATTTGCTAAAGGGTTTAGGGCTATCAAAAAGGTGAGAGAGAGAGAGAGAGGAAGAGAGAGAGGAAGCTTATAGAAGGGAGGTTCTGCTCGTGGAGGTTATCTACTGTGCAATCTATATCTCAGCACTTCTATGTGCTCGTAATCGGTTAGATCTCTCTGTTTTCTCTATTTCTCTTATTGTTTATCCACTCCTGCGTGAGTGAAGAAGGTTGTAACGTTCTACTTCATAGTGGATTGTTGATCTGGACGAGGTCCTGTGATTTTTACCTCTTTGAGGGTTTTCCACGTAAAAATCTCTTGCGTGGTGTATGATTGATGCATTGATTATTTTTCATTAATCTATTATCCATAATTCTGGTTTGTTATGAAGGGCTACATCCTAAGGTTTTGTGCAAGGCCCCCAACACTTAACAACAAGATAACTTAATCTATGAGCTGGATGATCTAACCAATGTAGCCTAGCCAGTGGTCTTTTTTTTTTCTTCTTTTTTTTTTTTTTTCTTTTCCCAATGGTCTAGACAAATGTAGGCTAAGCAAACATTCAAACGAAGAAGAGTGGTGTTTTATGTATATTTTTATATTTTGTGTTTTTCAATCAATCACACAAAGTTCTTTCACCTTCCCACATCTATGTATGTGGAGTGTAAGAGTAATCACTTGTTATCATGTGGTGATTTTTGAGTTGGACTTTTGTGATGCCAAAAAGAAGTGTGGAAATCATCATCTGCTCTAAAGGCACCATAATATACAGTTTCATACTTGCAAGGAGACACTTGGCCAGTCTAACCAAGCAATATGGGTCGTGCATTACATTCATAACACATTTTTTCGGCCACCATGTAAAAATCCCACCAATAAGCATACCATCTGAACAATAACTATTAAGTGGACAATCAACATAATTTATGGGAAAGTAGGCTTATTCAGCAGTGAGCCATCTATCTGTTAGGCCCATCATCTATTGCTTACGGTTCTAAAGAATCAATTTTATCAGAAAAAGCTAATCATCCCATCCATGGTTTGGCAATAAATAAATATAAAAAGAAGTCCCACATATGGATGGATTAGATCAATATTTCAGGGGAGATTTCTTGGCAGTTGACAAAGCTAACATTCCCATCTGTATTGAACCTTTCACAAAATCATATTATGAGAAGCATATCACAAATTAAACAGGTTTTTACATTTATAAATGAATCATTACAAAAAAATTCAGGATTATGTGAACCTCCACTATCGAGAAAATGCATTGCACCACCATCAGTAATGCCAACCGACATTTGAAGATGCGAATTCAGAATTGGACAGGAAATTCATGTTGATTGGATTTGGAGTCAGATATAGAGTAGGAACGGGAGTTCTTTTCTAGACTCTAACATTATGGGCAAAGGGAAGGAAAGAATACAATAAATTTATAAATAAGATGCTTTCATTGATTATTTTTTTTCCTCTGCAATATTTGCTCTAAGGCGATGCTTTCATGAAAAATAAAAAATAAAAATTCAGGATTAAACAGGATGCTTTCATGAAAAAAAAAAAATTCAGGATGAAAAAAAATTCAGAATAGAGCAATGCTTTCATGAAAAAAATAATAATAAAAAAAAAATTCAGGATGCTTTCATGAAAAAAAAAAATTCAGTATGAAAAAAAATTCAGAATAAAGCGATGCTTTCATGTTAAAAAAAAAAAAATCAGGATGAAAAAAAAAAATCAGATTTAGAGTAGAAAAAAAAATTCAGATATAGAGTAGAAAAAAAATTCAGAATAAAGCGATGCTTTCATGAAAAAAAAAAAGAAGAAAAAAGTTATAGTTGTTCATGACTCCTAGCTTCTCCGAGAAATGTTTAGGTATGTATGTTTTGGTTTAGCCTTGCCTTTGTTTGTTATTTATTTATTTATTTATTATTATTTATTTATGTATTAAATACAGTAGCAAGAGTTCTCTTTATCTTTTAGTTTTTTCTTTCTTACAGTGGCTGCAGCCACACGTCAGCAGAAGCTATTCTCGTCAGCAGAAGGTGTGGGGTTTACAACCCAACAAAGTGGTATCAAAGCAGACGATCCTTGGGCCTCATCAGCAAAAGACAGATCCTGCACTCCTGGTTTTTCAGAAAAAATCAGTTTTCAAAAAAAATCTGATTGCAGTTGCAGGTTTTCAAAAAAAACTGTTTTGAAAAAAAAAACAGATTGCAGCCGCAGTTTTCTTTTCAGCAGCAGTTTTTCAAAAAAAAAAAAATCTGTTTAAAAAAAAACAGATTGCAGCCGCAGTTTTTTTTTCAAAAAAAAAAAATTTCTGTTTTCGACAGATTTTATCCAAAAAAAAAAAAAAAATCTGTTTTTAAAAAATATTCAGATTTCTATTTCATCCATCTCCCTTCATTTTTTAGCCATTCTTTTAAAAAAGGAAAATATGGCCAGCACCATCCAGCCGCAGGTTCCTAAGTTGTCAAAAGACAACTATGAAAAATGGTGCATCCAAATGAAGGCGTTATTCGGGTCGCAAGAACTATGGGAGATAGTCACCGATGGGTATGAAGAACCCACTATGGAAGAAGAAGCCGCCTTCACCAATGAAGAAAAGACCGCTCTCAAAAATCAAAGGAATAGAGACAACAAGGCTTTGTTTCTCCTCTATCAAGGGTTGGATGAATCCACCTTTGAAAAGATTGCCGAAGCAATATCAAGCAAGCAAGCATGGGATACCCTTGGCACCATCTTCAAGGGTGTAGATCGAGTGAAGCGGATTCGCCTTCAAATATTAAGAGCCGAGTTCGAAGCGACTCACATGAAGGAAGGTGAGAATGTTATTGATTATTTTTCGCGTTTGCTTGTAATTGTCAATAATTTGAAAAGAAATAGTGAAAAGATTGAAGATGTCCGAGTTATTGAAAAGATACTTCGATCCCTCACAACCAAGTTTGAGCATGTGGTAGTGGCGATCGAAGAATCAAAAGATATTGAAAAACTCTCCATTGAGGAGTTGATGGGATCGTTGCAAGTTCATGAGCAACGAATGCCGAAGAATGCCAGTTCCATGCTGATGGAACAAGCTGTTCACTCCCCAAGTGCAGGGTTGTGATGTAGTAATAAACTCGGTAAGACCGAGGTCGAATCCCAAGGGACTGATACCTATACGTAATCTGAAACTAAGTAGAACTAGAACTAGACTAAAATGTAAACTAAATTGAGTTGTAATTTGAGGAATAATGTGAAATAATTATCTAAAACTTAAGAAATTCAGAGGAAGGAAACTAGGGATTCAGAGGATTCACTTGTAGAGATCAGGGAGATCTTATGCCTGCATCAAAACCTCAACTGGACTTAGAGTCCATCTTCATCCAGTTGAAGGGTGTAACCATGGAAATCAAGACTAAACTTCCTTTGATATAGTTTTCAAGAGATGAAAGGTATATGAATTAGAATGGATTCCATCACCAAACCATGCCCAGGAGACAAAGCAAACAACAGAATTAAACTAATTACCAACCAATCAACGATGTATGGAGGCTAGGAAGGGTACCGTCATCCGACCATGCCCAGGGGACGATGGTGAACAACAGGGCTTCCTGACGTCATAAACATAGAAAGGCAAGGAACATGATCAAAGCTATCGCAGACCCATTGTAATTTTAGTCACAACAGACCATTAAAAACTAAAAACATTCCCAATAATCAAACTATTATCAAATTCAGTTCATAAATTAAAACTAAATTAAAGACATAAAATAGAGTCTCCCATCTCACTACAAGCTTCACCTCTTAGCCCTAGCTAAGAGGTTTAGCCCATAAACATGATTAGGCTAATCTCTTAAACAAAAATAAAATAAACAAAAGAAAAAGCAAAAGAGAACAACTCTACTCTCTCTCCTCTGTGCTTCACGTCCAAGCTCCAAGCTCTCCCCCATCATCCCTTTCTCTCTCTCTTTTATAGACCTCCGGAAGGATAGGAAGGTCGGTGGAGTAATGCACTCCTTACGCAGCAGACAGTTCGCAGCGAGGTCGCTTGAACATACACGTAACAGACTGTTCGCAGCCGCATCGACCCACGTTTAAACGCTCTTGGCAGAATCCGATTGCAGATCTGAGCCATTCAGCCTTCATGGCTCTGAACGGCCCCAACTTGTAATGATTTTGAACGGCCAGGATCATTGAACCGATCCTGGCCATGATCGCCAAACAGCCCGGAGTTCTCGGCCACGCTGTAACAGAGCCTGTGGAAGGCTTCCGCTGTCTGTGTTGGTGGGGCCCACTTCATTGTTTATTTGAGAAATCCACACCGACCATTGGTTTCGTGTCGAAAAACCATTCGGCTATGGTTGTTTTTGAATTGATTTGATGTGGCCCACCAGAGTTCCTATTCCACCGTCCGACTTGTGTTTGATCGAGATTCATCTGAGCATGTGTGCATGGGTTTGGAGAAACTCCTTTTGTACGGCCGGTTCGACCTTCTGGAGAGAATGGACGGTGCAGATCATCTAATTATATGAATATGGTGGCCCACCGAACGTCGACTTCAGCCCCCTGTTTGCGGACGCTGTGCCGAAAACGGAAATTCCGTTTTCAATGAAAGAAGTCGGTCAGCGCCTGCTGACCGACTTTCTGTGTTTCGGTGCAGTGCGAGTGCACCTGTACACTATGCACGCCCATCTCAGATGGGGTCCACATGTGCTGGTTCTAAGAAATCCGCTCCGTCCGTCTATTTCCTCAGCTGATGTAAGGGGTCGAGCCCAACTTTGAAGCATATCCAACGATCAAGCGGGCCCCAGTTCACAGATCAATGGGCTGATTTGTCCGTTGGGCCGCTTCCACGATGATCCGACGGATGAATTTCGATGTGTACAGTTAATATATGTTCCTGAGGTCATGTATGAGGTTTTGAGTCAATCAGATGGTGGGAACCCTGTGATCTTGCATTCTGGCTGACTTTCACGCCACATGAACTTCAGTTTCTTGGTTTTCTCAGATCTCTAGCATGTACATCCGTCGATCTTGGTCCCCTGGAGTCCGTCCCTTGGTTTTGTGAAATCTGAACATTAAATCTCGGCTTTTAGCATCTTTTTCAGTTCACGCTGGCAAATGTACCTTGCATCACAAACACAATTAAAATAGGGCATTAAATGGTATCATGTTCGTAAATCCAAGCAATAGTTGGGGTCTGATATGTAATATTTGACCCTCAACACAACCCCCGACCAGCATTTTGCTAGTCCCGAGCAAAGTATGCAAAAAATAAATTGAGAATTATGAGACAATCCCTGTGAACACGAGTGATTAGTAAGGAATAATCGAGATGTGAAAAGGCGACGATTCATGAATGTTAGGTATTCCTTTTTCCTTGACTCCAATGTGCAACAAACTTCATAATCAAGTTCAAAATATTAATCCCTTGATTAGAAAATTTTTAAACATTAGGACCCATGAGTGTAAAGTGCAACTCGGCTTAGCAACATTAAGATTCACTTCTTTATTTCATGATATCATTGGTAACGAATAAGAGAATTCATGACAACCCAAAATAAAACATGCCTCATAAATCATCCTACCAACTTTGATTTGATTTTGATATTCTTCTTTTTTTTCTTTTTTTTTTCTTTTTTATTATTATTAAAAGAATGTCAAGAGGGGAATCAAATTATCACCTATAGGGAGCAAACCTATGGTGAAATTAGTCGTCCAACTCTTTTCAACTGTTAACCCTGGGAAATCGAATCCACACCTATAGGGAGCAAACCTATGGTGAAGATTAATTGCCCAACCTTTTCAATTCTTTTATTTTTATTTTTATTTTTTTTATACCCTCATGGCAAAATATTTCAGGCCGGTTCCTTTCATGCTCAGTGATTACCAAGTTAATCCTTCAATATGGAACTGAAACCTTAATGTGTAAGCGAGATGTGATATGTGAAATCATGGCTCAATCAATGTTTACAACTTCTAATCATGGATTAACAATTCAAGCTTAACTGTGAAATCTAACAGACAACGGAATCTAAGAGTCACAAATTACCAACATCACTTATCTTGTAATTCTAAATCAAAGATGGCTGTCAAAATCACTTCGAATTCACAAGAAATTTCGGAAAAAATTTAAAAATTTTCACAATTTTTGCTCAAGACGAAGAAAACACTGATTAGGTAACCTAATCTCCCACCCCCAACCTAAAAACTACATTGTCCTCAATGTAAAAGATATGAGCATGGAATGCACATGGGACAACAAAAGTAAATGTGAAGTGATGGGGAGATAGTACCTGGATGATGAATCGTGAGAGACTTTCCAAGAGATCCCAGTATGGAATCCAATCAGCACGAGAGAGAAATCAACACAAAAATAAAATCCTACCTATACCACTTTCGCAGGTGCTCTCGATTGCATTTAGCGCATGCAACAAGCCTTTAAACCCCTAAGTTGCCCCTAGTGGACGAGTTGTAGTCTCGTGAGGGTTTGCAGTAATGTTACCCACAAACATTGAGCTAACTAACTAAAAAAATGAAATGAATTAAAAAGCTGGGTTGCCTCCCAGGAGCGCTAAGTTTACTGTCTATCCTAAAACAGCATAAAGGAAACTATCCTAATCCTATGAAAGCAAGGGAAAGACTACTCAGTAATGCCACAAGGTTCCTCTTCCGGCCAATATCTAGATAAATTTCTCAGTAGGTTTCTCAACAGGATCATCCAAAAGCCCGTTTTGCAATAGGCTTTGATGCCATGTAGCATGAATGGCCAAAGAAACTTATGTACCTCAGCAAAAATTTGTCATTAATTCGCCTGAGGTATCCAAAGTATATATGATTCACCTGTGGCAGAAAAAGTTTTAATGTTAGTATCACATGGTGAATCAGAGACTACAAGTGAATAAAACTCAGAAAACTTTTCAGACAGTGATGTAGTCTCAACACATTCCGAAGTTTCAGACTTCAATTCAATTTTCAGCTCCTCTTCCTTTAATGGTAAACATTTAAGGTCTGGGGAAGGAGGGGCTTCAGAGTGAGGGTTCTCTCGGTCAGTGATGACTACCAAGATGTTGTCTTGCAAGGCATCCACTTTATCTTTTGACATGGGATCGTTTGAATCTGCAAAGTATGCCAAGCAATCCCAAGAGTTGGGAAGTTCAACTGAGTGTGACTTATTTTCCACATTGGAGCTTGTGATGATTTGCCCAAGGAATCCATCATCCTTGAAAGTAGACGGATGTACGCTCTCTTCCTCCAGTCCTGCACAGACAGATTGAAAATTAATGGGGGAAGCATCGATGTGATCACTTTGTTCATTGAGACTACTCAATCGAGGCGTTGAATTGTCAAACATGTACAACTCAGATGGTGGCCTCAATTGAGTGGTTTCAAATTCCAGGGTCGTAGCGTGTAACTCGTCCTTCTCCTGAATCATATCGTCATTTAATTCAAGGGAATCGTCCAAACATATCTCACAAGAGATAGACAGGTCGGTTGTAAGGAGCTCATCCACTTGTAGATCAGACATGTCAGGTGAGTGGAGTAGCTCATTATGACCGTTCTCTTCATGTACTTCTTGATCATTGACCTGGACCACACTTGAGATTAATTCCAGGGGAACTGTGGCTGCCCATTTAGGATTGTCATCCCAATATTCATCATATTTTAGTTCAGCGCATTGCACATTTGGGATGGGATCACTTTCCTCACATTCTACACCTAGAATGGGTTGAGGTTTTTCATAAACTAACCTCTTCTTCATCATTGGAATCTAGTGTGTCATGTGAGTGAAGTGTGTCATCATCATTATATTTGAAAGACAGCCATGTATCTTCACCATTCTTTTGAACAGTCATCGAGATCGACTCATCGGGAAACTGAACTGTATGCTCATTTCTGGAATCCAACTCATTCCAAATTTCAGAATTCTTCAAAAGCGAGTTGGGATCACTTTCCTCGCGTTGTATTTCTGGAATGAATTGTGGCTGGGATGACCGAGCCTCCTCTACCTTATCAAGGCGCGAATTAAGCGCTTCCAATGATTTTTGAATTTCCGTGAGACAGGCTATGCTATGTTGAATTGAATCCTGCGGGCTCTCAAAGGTAGGGGATCCAAGAGAATAATCTTTATAACTTGTTGTTGGTTTATTTCCCCAATTTGGATGTTTCCACTGATTATAGTCATACGGATCATAGGTGGGAGAATTTGATGGTTGGTAGTACATATTATCACTCATAATATAATCACGCATTGTTTTCTTTTTCTCGGATGAGTGATAATAATTCTCACTCCCATAGTTATGATAACCCCAACACTCACGTACTGTCTTGTTAATCCGTGGGGTGTAATTGTTCTCCTGCATATGATCACGTAAGGACTTCTTAACCGATGAAGCGTTATACTCTGTCCGGTTCTCGATGATTGTTTTAAGAAAATTTTGAGACACAGGTTGATTTCTATCATCATTATCATCCCAATATAGATTATTCTTCTCAGCATACTGACGTTCCCACTCGTGCATATACATGATGAGTCCCTAACTCTGATTCTAATCCTAAGAAAATAGAAGAAAAAGGTCCTACAGCAGTATGGAAAGTAGGTAGAGGAGAAGTTAGAAGGAAGTTACCAAGTTAGAAATTCCTATGTTAAGATCCTGCAAAAGAAAACAAAAGAAATTAATTCCTAAAAATAGAAAATACAACCCTAAGCCTAAAAATAGAAAAAGTAGAGAAATTAGAAAGATATCACCCAATTAGAAGTTTCTATCTTAGAATCCTACAAAACAAGAAAACAGGTTAGTTTCTATAAATCAGAAAAACCTAAACCTAAAGTTAGTAAAATCCTAATCTTAATCTAATTCTAAAATCAATTAATTTCAGAAATACGTAGCCGTCAGTCCCCGGCAACGGCGTCAAAAACTTGTTCACTCCCCAAGTGCAGGGTTGTGATGTAGTAATAAACTCGATAAGACCGAGGTCGAATCCCAAGGGACTGATACCTGTACGTAATCTGAAACTAAGTAGAACTAGAACTAGACTAAGATGTAAACTAAATTGAGTTATAATTTGAGGAATAATGTGAAATAATTATCTAAAACTTAAGAAATTCAGAGGAAGGAAACTAGGGATTCAGAGGATTCACTTGTAGAGATCAGGGAGATCTTATGCCTGCATCAAAAACTCAACTGGACTTAGAGTCCATCTTCATCCAGTTGAAGGGTGTAACCATGGAAATCAAGACTAAACTTCCTTTGATATAGTTTTCAAGAGATGAAAGGTATATGAATTAGAATGGATTCCATCACCAAACCATGCCCAGGAGACAAAGCAAACAACAGAATTAAACTAATTACCAACCAATCAACGATGTATGGAGGCTAGGAAGGGTACCGTCATCCGACCATGCCCAGGGGACGATGGTGAACAACAGGGCTTCCTGATGTCATAAACATAGAAAGGCAAGGAACATGCTCAAAGCTATCGTAGACCCATTGTAATTTTAGTCACAACAGACCATTAAAAACTAAAAACATTCCCAATAATCAAACTATTATCAAATTCAGTTCATAAATTAAAACTAAATTAAAGACATAAAATAGAGTCTCCCATCTCACTACAAGCTTCACCTCTTAGCCCTAGCTAAGAGGTTTAGCCCATAAACATGATTAGGCTAATCTCTTAAACAAAAATAAATAAACAAAAGAAAACGCAAAAGAGAACAACTCTACTCTCTCTCCTTTGTGCTTCACGTCCAAGCTCCAAGCTCTCCCCCATCGTCCCTTTCTCTCTCTCTTTTATAGACCTCCGGAAGGATAGGAAGGTCTGTGGAGTAATGCACTCCTTACGCAGTAGACTATTCGCAGCGAGGTCAGTTGAACGTACACACAACAGACTGTTCGCAGCCGCATCGACCCACATTTAAACGCTCTTGGCAGAATCCGATTGCAGATCTGAGCCATTCAGCCTTCATGGCTCTGAACGGCCCCAACTTGTAATGATTTTGAATGGCCAGGATCATTGAACCGATCCTGGCCATGATCGCCAAACAGCCCGGAGTTCTCGGCCACGCTGTAACAGAGCCTGCGGAAGGCTTCCGCTGTCTGTGTTGGTGGGGCCCACTTCCTTGTTTATTTGAGAAATCCACACCGACCATTGGTTTCGTGTCGAAAAACCATTCGGCTGTGGTTGTTTTTGAATTGATTTGATGTGGCCCACCAGAGTTCCTATTCCACCGTCCGACTTGTGTTTGATTGAGATTCTTCTGAGTATGTGTGCATGGGTTTGGAGAAACTCCTTTTGTACGGTCGGTTCGACCTTCTGGAGAGAATGGACGGTGCAGATCATCTAATTATATGAATATGGTGGCCCACCGAACGTCGACTTCAGCCCCCTGTTTGCGAACGCTGTGCCGAAAACGGAAATTCCGTTTTCAATGAAAGAAGTCGGTCAGCGCCTGTTGACCGACTTTCTGTGTTTCGGTGCAGTGCGAGTGCACCTGTACACTATGCACGCCCATCTCAGATGGGGTCCACATGCGCTGGTTCTAAGAAATCCACTCCGTCCATCTATTTCCTCAGCTGATGTAAGGGGTCGAGCCCAACTTTGAAGCATATCCAACGATCAAGCGGGCCCCAGTTCACAGATCAATGGGCTGATTTGTCCGTTGGGCCGCTTCCACGATGATCCGACGGATGAATTTCGATGTGTACAGTTAATATATGTTCCTGAGGTCATGTATGAGGTTTTGAGTCAATCAGATGGTGGGAACCCTGTGATCTTGCATTCTGGCTGACTTTCACGCCACATGAACTTCAGTTTCTTGGTTTTCTCAGATCTCTAGCATGTACATCCGTCGATCTTGGTCCCCTGGAGTCCGTCCCTTGGTTTTGTGAAATCTGAACATTAAATCTCGGCTTTTAGCATCTTTTTCAGTTCACGCTGGCAAATGTACCTTGCATCACAAACACAATTAAAATAGGGCATTAAATGGTATCATGTTCGTAAATCCAAGCAATAGTTGGGGTCTGATATGCAATATTTGACCCTCAACACAAGCTTTGAACTCAAGATTGACTCTGAATGATAACAATAATGGACGTGGAAGTTCACAACGTGGTGGACGTTTCACTAACAATCGCGCAAGAGGCAGAGGGCGCGGAAACCAACAAAGTCATGGCCAAAACCAGCAGAAAGATACCAATTTCCGTGGAAGAGGAAATGGTAAAGGTAGATCGTTGCGTGAACGAGGAAGTACAAAGAACATCCAGTGTTATAATTATAATAAGCTTGGCCACTATGCATCTAATTGTTAGAGCAAACCGGTGAATCAAGATGAGCTATCCAACTATGCCGAAGCATCTGGCCATGAACAAGAGTGCTCCACACTTCTCCTTGCACAAGAGAAAGGTAGTGATCAGAAGGATGTATGGTATCTCGACACAGGTGCAAGTAATCACATGTGCGGCGACAAGAAACTCTTTGTGAAACTCACAGAAGGAGTTCAAGGCGATGTAACGTTTGGAGACTCATCAAAAACGCCAGTAAAAGGTAAAGGTAAAATCAAAATCTTTCAGAAGAATGGTGTTCCAAACTATATTTCCAACGTGTACTACGTACCCAACATGGAAAGTAACATACTGAGCCTCGGATAACTCCTCGAAAAAGGATACGTCATACACATGGAAAACTCTTCTCTTTCCATAAGAGATATGCATGGACATTTGATTGTAAAAGTCGAGATGGTGAAGAATCGTATGTTTCCTCTCTATATAAACACAATGTTTGAGAAGTGTTTTTATGGAAAAGCAAAGAATGATTCCTGTACGTGGCATCTTCGCTTTGGCCATCTAAATTTCAGTGGCCTGAAACTTCTGTCCTCATCAAGCATGGTGCATGGATTGCCTGCGATTGAAGTTCCAGAACATGTATGTGAGGCGTGCACACTTGGAAAACAACAAAGAAACTCCTTTCCGAGTGGAGTATCCCGAAGAGCAAGAGAACTGTTGCAGTTGGTTCACACTGACATCTGTGGACCATTAGAGCCAATCTCTCTTGGAGGTAATAAATACTTTATTACCTTCATCGATGATTTCAGTAGAAAGTTGTGGGTGTATGTAATCAAAGAGAAGTCTGCTGCTTTTACTATTTTTAAAAATTTTAAGGCCCTTGTTGAAAAAGAAAGTGGTCTTAAAATAAAAACCTTAGATCTGACAGAGGTGGGGAGTACACCTCAAATGTTTTTTTAGAATATTGCAGGGAACATGGCATTAAGCAACAACACACTGCAGCGTACACGCCACAACAAAATGGAATTGTGGAACGGAAAAACTGCACCATCCTCGATATGACGAGGACCATGCTGAAGGAGAGAAGTCTGCCAAAGAATTTCTGGGCAGAAGCAGTTGCATGTACTGCCTATCTGTTCAACAGGTGTCCAACCAAGAGTGTCAGATTCCAGACACCGCAGGAAGCATGGAGTGGTTACAAGCCGAGCGTGGCGCACCTTAAGATCTTTGGGTGCGTCGCCTACGCTCAACTTCCAGAAGCAAGAAGGAAAAAGCTTGATGATCGTGGCGAGAAGTGCATCTTCATCGGCTACAGCGAAGAGTCAAAGGAATACAAGCTCTATAACCCACTAACCAATAAGCTGGTGGTAAGTAGAGATGTAGTATTCTGCGAGGAAGAATCTTGGAAGTGGAACCAGAAAGATTCGGCCAAAGAAAGTCAAGTTGAAGCCGAAGAATATGAAGAAGAGAGGCATGTGAATCAGTTGCTGACACCCACATCACCCCCTTCGGATCGCAGAAGTTCAGGAGTACGCTCCATATCTCTTGGAAGTACTTCATCAAATCAGAATTCATCCAGCACATCTTCATCACCCTTGGTTCCTATTAAAATGAGAAGCCTCAACGACATCTATGCAGAAACTGAGGAAGTGAATTTACTCTACCTATATGCGGACCACGAGCCTCTCACATTCGAGGAGGCTGTGAATGAAGAATGTTGGATAAAGGCTATGGAAGAAGAGATTCATGCCATCGAGAAGAATCGAACATGGGAGTTGACCAAACTCCCTAAAAGCCAGAAGACCATTGGTCTCAAATGGGTGTACAAAATCAAGCGGAATGTCGATGGTAAGATCGAAAGATATAAAGCAAGGCTCGTAGCAAAAGGTTACAAACAGAAATATGGGGTAGACTATGAAGAAGTCTTCGCCCCAGTTGCTCGCCTTGACACTGTAAGAATGATTATCTCCCTTGCAGCTCATCACAGTTGGATGATCTACCAACTGGATGTGAAATCCGCATTCCTAAATGGGATACTCGAAGAAGAAGTATACGTTGACTAGCCTGAAGGCTTTGTCATGCAAGGGGAGGAACACAAAGTGTATCGGCTGAAGAAAGCCCTGTATGGGTTAAAGCAAGCTCCTCGTGCTTGGAATGCACGGATCGACGGTTATCTTCAAGAGAATGTTTCATCAAATGTCCATATGAGCATGCCGTCTACACAAAGAAGAATGCCCGTAGTAATATGCTTATCGCTTGTTTATATGTTGATGATCTGTTGTTCACTGGAAACAGTCAGGTGATGTTTGAAGAATTCAAGCAGGCTATGTTCAAAGAGTTCGAGATGACTGATGGTGAATTGATGTCTTTCTTCTTGGGCATTGAGGTGAAGCAACAAGTCGGCGGCATTCACATATCCCAGAAGAAGTACACAAAGGAACTTCTTGAGAAGTTTCAGATGGTTGACTGTAAAGCCGTAAATACACCTGTTACAACAGGCCTGAAGCTCACGAAAGATGGAGAAGGAAGAAACGTCGACTCAACCCTATTCAAGAGCCTAATCGGAAGCTTAAGGTACCTCACAATCACTAGGCCAGATATAGTCTACAGTGTTGGGCTTTTAAGCCGGTATATGGAAGCCCCAAAAGAGTCACACTGGCTAGCTGCAAAACGAGTACTGAGGTATATCAAAGGGAATATTGAGTTTGGTCTTTTTTATTCGTACAATGATGAGGCAATGTTGTATGGATACTCTGATAGTGATTGGGGTGGTGACCAAGATGAAAGAAAAAGCACCTCAGGCTATGTTTTCTATCTTGGGTCAACAACATTCACATGGAATTCGAAGAAGCAGAGTGTGGTCGCGCTGTCCACATGTGAAGCAGAGTACATGGCAGCATCGTCCACCGTCTGTGAGGGAATTTGGTTGAGAAACCTAGTAAAGGAGTTGAAGCATCCGCAGGAAGAATTTACAGTCATATATGTGGATAACAAGTCGGCAATCGATCTAGTTAAAAATCCAGTGCAGCATGGAAGAAGCAAACACATTGATACCCGATACCATTTTCTGAGAGATCATGTGAAGCAGAAAACGATGAAATTAAAGTATTGTCATACTACGGAACAGGTGGCGGATATTTTCACAAAGGCATTGCCAACTGACACATTCAAACGACTAAGAACGATGCTCGGAATGAAGCCGGTTTTGGTTTGAAGGGGAGTGTTGGATACGGTGGAGGATTTGTGCAAATCCAAAACCGGATTCGTTGTGCTAGCTGTGCATGCTAGCTGTGAGATTTTGCTAGCTGTGAGTTTTTTCTAAGTTTAGAATACTAGCTGCGTGAAGATAAACAGTAGATATTCTCTGATTTTTTTTTTCTTTCTTTAGCTGCCCCTAGAATGTATCTAGACAGGGATAAATCAGTAATTTCATAGAGTAAGAAAGCCTTATAAAAGGCAGTAATGTTATACGTTTTCTATTGAATAAAATAATAAGAAATACAGTAGCAAGAGTTCTCTTTATCTTTTAGTTTTTTCTTTCTTACAGTGGCTGCAGCCACACGTCAGCAGAAGCTATTCTCGTCAGCAGAAGGTGTGGGGTTTACAACCCAACAATTTATTTTTAAATTTTTTGTCTTTCCTTAGGATTGTAAATGGTGGTTTTTCGTATCAATAAAATTATAGGCGGTGTGCTCCCACCTTTTTGTAAAGAAGAATAAATGGAAAAAATTGTATCCAACCTGATGCGGAGAGATAAGTTATTAGCTTAATTTTCATTTTGGATGCTTGTGTCCATGTGCTTAACTCTACACACCTGTTAGCTAGCGTAAGGGAAAAGGATGTGTTGACTGATGTATCAAATATACCCAAATCAATAGTTGTTGGTGGTGGGTTACAAATCATACTTTTTCTTTCCCTTTTACAATCTCACATCCATCAACTTTTGAGATCTTCGCTAAGCCCATATGCTCGAGCAGCAAAGCTCATCTACATGCCATAATGCCAGCATGGAACTATGAAGCCAAAATCCAACCGTCCATCAGAAAAATATCACCATATTCATTCCCTAGCCCAAGAATCAGGTTGATCTACTTTTAAGGGGCCACATGCTTAGTGGACCAGATTTATTTAAGGAAAACATGTAAAAGGTCAGACCAACCTAATGGATGGATTGGATCTCATGCTTATATCCCATGTTGCAACATGTGTTTCCATACATCAGCTTATTGCTAGACACGAGGGCTTAGCAAATGAGACCATTTGCAAATCATGGGCACTTTTCAAAGGGAACGTTCAAAAATAAAAGGATTTCATGCTTTTCTCATAGTTTGGAACTCTTGAGTTTCATAACAACTGTAGGTTGCTCTCTTACATTTAGGAATTTATATAGCTAAAGTGACAATGTATATGGCACCCATCCCTAGAAAGGTAGGACCCAACCCAAAGATCATCAAGTGGGCCACACTTGTATTATTGAGTAATTTTTTTTTTTTTTAATCATATATAGTTTTCTACAGTGTTGCCAACCTGATAAATGGATATGTATGACTTTCATGCATGCCTTTAAGGTGGGCCTACAGCACAGCTCGAACAACAATCAAACTCTAACCCCACTATTTTGTGTGCCTGACATCCAGTCCCTAAATTAGGTATTCCTGAAATTTTAGGGCATAAGACAAAAATTTATCTCCATCCACAACTGAGTTGGGCCTAAACACAGGAAATAATGTAAGAGGGGGATGCCAACCATAGGTTATGTGTGTGGCCTAAATGGTGTGTATATTCTATCCAATCCGGTCATCAAATTAGTTTAATTCGGATGAATAGATAATATTCCAAGAGTCATCTTGATCCAAAACACATGCAAACCACACATTGTTAACTTGGAAATTTTAGGCATGGTTTTACATTGTTACTAAGAGTCTAGCCTACAGGAGTTGTTTATGGGGTTGTTTGCACCAAGTGCATGTCACACAAGAAATTCGGTGGTCGAGATAGAATACAAATGTTTTACCCGTTGCGTGTAACACTTAGAAGTCTTGTTTGTTTTGGTGTGAGTGCAGGGTATATGCATTTTCCCTTGGCAGGGCTACTATTAATATCTTAAAATGACAAAAGCCCCTCTCATCATACCTGTAAAACTAGTGGCTATAGCACGAGGATTACTTGAAGAAAAAAGTTAGAACCCATCACTAGGCGGGACATACACATAGATTGAGTTGGACCACTGGCCGTTCACTCAGTTCAATAGAAACCTACCGGAAGAATGGACCATTATGGTTTTCTTCCCTAATTTTTATGATGCATCACCTTTAAATCCTTCTTTGCATTTTTTCTCTGAGGTTTGAAATTGATTTTTAAATATACTACAAGAAAAATGGCTTTTATCGGCGGTCAAAAGCGGCAGTAAAGGTCAAAAATAGCACCAGGAAAAGCTCTAGTAATCACTTAAAAAGAGTTTGGGAAAGCTGAAAAAGCACGGGCAAAAGTCTGTCCAAACACTGGTAAAAGTCTTCTGAAGCACCGTTGTTGGCCACCAGTAATCATTCAAAAAGCCCCTAGGAACATTAAAAACGTCAAATAAAAGTTTGTCTAAGTGTCGATAAATGTCTTCCAAAGCGCAACAAAGGCTTGAGAAGCGACGGCAAAGGTTTGAGAAGCACCGTTAAAAGCCGTGCAACCCACGGCACAAGCCAGTAAAATTTTTTTTTTCGATTGGAACCTGAATTTTTTAATATTTGAAACCTAAAAAATGTTAGGGTACAATTAAAATTGAATATTAAACAAAAATTGTATTACTTTACAATAAAATAATAATATTTAAAATAATATGTTGAAAATGGTCTTGAATACATAAAAATAAATAAAAATCCTTCATGTGGTCCACTCCTAGATTGGCCACTGTCCAATGAAATGGAGAAGACCGAACTGGTAAACCTCTCCTCAAGCCACTTCATGCATTAGCTTGTTGAACATAGACGACACTGTTGGGTTGATCGTCTTCGCGGTCCATATCCCTGCAATCTAATCAAATTACTCGATGTAGGTTCTGACTCTAACAAATACTTTGAGCTAGTTGTGTAATAAAAAAATCCAACAAGTATCTCTGCTAACAAAAAGAACTAAACATATATTGGAGTAGCAGGAACATTGTATCAAAGAAATTGAATGGTCAAGAGAAAAAATAATACAATGATTTGGGACACGAATTCTGTTTCCATTGGTTCGGGTTGTTGAGGAATGCCGCACTCTACAACAAAAATCAAGGAATCAACACACGAAGAAATCACATGAGGTTTCCTAAAAAAGAGAAAGCCAACAAATCGTTTCAATATGGATAGGAGCGTACCAGTAAATTGATTCTCCTTTAATTACATGTTCCCCATTTCTTTGTATAAATAGGGGGTTGTACAGAGATTGTAATATATCAATAGCAGTTCATTCTTTGCTCATTATTTTTCTCTCTGATTTTTTTCTTTGTTCTAATTTCATCATGGTATCAGAGAGATATCGATCCTTGAGAGGAAAATTTTTTGTTTGAAGATAATTCTCCTCAGTTCTGTTCCTCTGTTTTTGAATACCACAAAACAGAGACTCTAATTTGAGCCCAGATCCGTGCCCCAAATCTGACCTGAGTCATACGTCCAGATCACACCTGGATCATAATCTTTTCACTTCTCATGGCAACCAAGGTGGAAAAATATGATGATCCTAATCATCACTTATGCCTCCAACAATCAGATCACCCCGGATTAATTTTGGTTTCTCCACCGCTCATGGAGGACAATTATTCCACATGGAGTCGTGCAATGATCCTGACACTCCAAGCGAAGAACAAGATCAGCTTCATTGACGGCACGCTATCTTCACCATCTTTTGAATCCTCAGAATACTCACAATGGAGACGATGCAACGTAATGGTAATCTCTTGGCTTCTCAATTCCATTTCGAAAGAGATTTCTAATAGTGTGATCTATTGTGAAACCGCCCACGCCATATGGGACGACCTAAAAGATCGATACTCCCAAGTCAATGGCCCCCGCTTATACAAGCTTAAACAAGATATTAATAATCTCATCCAAGGATCTTTATCAATTAGTGCATACTTTGCAAAATTGAAGAGCTTGTGGGATGAGTTATATGCAGTTCAAGGAACGTCTACCTGCACTTGTAGCGCATGCAAGGAGACTCTCACACAGCAAGAACTAGACTATGTCTTGAAGTTTTTGATGGGGCTCAACGATTCCTACACTGCGATCCGTGGACAGATACTTCTGATTGATCCACTTCTCACTCTTAACCGCACCTATGCCCTTGTGCTTCAAGAAGAACGCCATTGCAGCATTCTGTCTCCACCATCTGTTGAAGGTATTGCTCTGGCCGCCACCAACCATCAACCACGAAAGGAAGGACACCCCGATCCACATAGGAAGTCTCTAAAATGTACTCACTGTGGCAAAGAGGGCCATACTGTGGATCAATGCTACCGCATCCACGACTTCCCCCCAAGACCTCATAATTCAAAGCTCAATCAGGGTCCCAAGCATAGTGTCCATCAAGCTTCTTCCAATCCATCTACCAGCAGCCTTCCTTTCACCCATGAACAGTGCCAACAGCTTCTGGCCATTCTCAACAACTCCTTTCCCCCTCAATCCATGGCACACCAAGTAGGTAGTGTCGAATCTTCATTGTTAGGTAAGTCCACAAATGTTCTCTTATGGATTCTTGACAGTGGCGCAACCGATCATATGGTTTGTTCACCCATTGCTCTAATCCAATCTTTCCCAGTACATGGTCGAATTGTTCAATTACTGGATGGCTCTCATGCCACCGTTACTCATATTGGATCAGTTCACTTCTCTTCCAATCTTATTTTAGACAATTTCCTTTGCGTCCCGACTTTTCATTTCAACTTAATTTCTGTCCATAAATTATGCAAAACCCTCCATTGTCTCATTATTTTTAATTTTGATTTTTGTTTTATTCAGGACCTACACTTGATGAAGATGATTGGGAGGGGAACTGAGCGGGAAGGCTTATACCACTTCACTAATACCAGGAATGCTTGTTGTCAGACGGCTACATCCACATCCACTTCCCAACTTTGGCATCGTCGTTTGGGTCATCTATCAAATAAAAATTTGTCCTTTCTTTCCAATAAATTTTCAGAAATTTGTAGTTCCAATTTGGAATCATGTTTAATTTGTCCATTGGCTAAACAAACTCGCGCACCTTTTCCATCTAATTCCATTTCTTCTCTTAACCCTTTTGATCTATTGCATGTTGACATTTGGGGGAGCCATCGTGTCCCTTCCACTACTAGTGCACACTATTTTCTCTCCATTATTGATGATTATACCCGTTGTACCTGGGTTTACTTAATACGCCATAAATCTGACACCCACTCTCTCTTGCAATCCTTCATTCACCTTTTGAAAACCAATTCTCCACCACCCTAAAAATCATCCGAAGTGATAATGGGCCTAAATTTGACATGCCCTCATTCTATGCCCCCAAAGGTATCGCGCATCAAACCAGTTGCGTCAACACTCCCCAACAAAAAGGAGTAGTTGAACGCAAGCACCATCACCTTCTTAATGTTGCCCATGCATTAACTTTTCAAGCCCATATGCCTAAACACTTTTGGGGGGATGTCATTCTTACCGCAACTTATCTCATTAATCGAACTCCCTCTCCTGTTTTAGGTGGTTTGTTATTGAGGGTCAAATATTGCATATCAGACCCCAATTATTGCCTGGATTTATGAACATGATACTATTTAACAGCCCGATTTAATCGTGTTTGTGATGTAGGGTGTCTTTATGAGCTTGAACTGAAAATGGGTATTAAAAGCATGGTTTTAGCACTCAAGGTTCACCAAGGCAAGTTACGGGACCCTAGGGGACCAAGATCGACGAATTTACGCGCCATAGATCCGAGAAAATCGAGAAACTGAAGCTCAAGTGGCCTGAAAGACGTCCAGAATGTAAGATCACAAGGTTCTCATCATCTGTTTGGCTCGAAACTTCATACAGGACCTGAAGACCATATATTAATCGTACACGTCGAATTTCATCTGTTGGATCCCTGCAGAAGTTTTCCAATGGACAGATCAGACCATAAATTCTCGATTTGGCGCTCACTTGATATCTGGATCTGCTTCAATTTTGGTCTCAACTCATTAAATGAGCTGAGGAAATGAATGGACAGAATGGATTTCTCACGAACATCACAGTGGACCCCGTATGTACAGTGCATGTACATGGGGTACACGTGACTGCGCCGCACCGGACGGTCAGCCCGGTCCGCGCCATCTCCCACACGGAGACAGCGGATGGCCGCTGTCTGTCCGTTTTTGAGCAGTGGGCCCCACCCCTTATCCATATGGACAATCCAAACCGTTTATTAGATCCATAGGCAGGGCATGACCCTCGCCTAGGTGACAGTTTGGCCACATGCATGTGTACGAACGTGAATCTTCAGAAAACGTAGGATGAACGGCGGAAGCAAAAAAGCAGTGGACTGCACCAAAACTCGACAAAAACCTATCCATTCCGACCGAAATTTTGAGAGGAATCTGATGGACGGGGTGGATTTCATCAAAACATCACAGTAGGGCCCACCGAACACGTAAGCGCAATGAATTCGCAGGTTACGTGCGTCCGTGAAACCCGGCCGTTGTGTGATCGTACTCATCGTCGGATTAGTGATCCAATCCATCCAAACTCATGAAAAGTGGGTCTTTACCTCAACCAAGAAGGCCAAAACGAAGGTGGGATGGACATCCGTCCCAAAACGCCTCCAAATGCAAGCTGGTTACGTTTTCTTGCGCACGCAGGACTGTTGCTGCATAAATAGGGTCAGTGACTGACCTGGTTTCTCTCCCATCCAAACTGACTCTCAGCCTCTATAAAAGGAGATGTGGAGAGAGCATCTAGGACAACTTTGGACGTGGGAGGAATCTTTGAGACGAAAGGAGAGAGCGCGAGAGAGAGTAATATCTTTTTGTTATTTCTTTTATTATTTCTTTTAATATGTTTAGCCTAATAATGTGTGGCTAAACCTCTTAGCTAGGGCTAAGAGGTGAAGCTTGTAGTGAGATGGGAGACTAGATCTATTTTATGCCGTTAATTTAATTTATGAATTGATTTGATATTAGTTTGATTATTAAGGGAATGTTTTTAGCTTTTAATGGTCTGTTGTGACTAAAATTACAATGGGTCTGTGATAGCTTTGAGCATGTTTCTTTCCTTTTATGTTTATGATGTCAGGAAGCCCTATTGTTCACCATTGTCTCTTGGGCATGGTTGGATGACGGTACCCTTCCTACCCTTCATACATTGTTGATTAGTTGGTAATTAGTTTAATTCTGTTGTTTATTTTGTCTCCTGGGCATGGTTTAGTGATGGAATCCATTCTAATTCATATGCCTTTCATCTCTTGGAAACTATATCAAAAGAAGTTCAGTTTGATTTTCATGGTTACACCCTTCAACTGGATGAAGATGAGACTCTAAGTCCAGTTCAGTTTTTGATGCAGGCATAAGATCTCCCTGATCTCTACAAGTGCATCCTTTGAATCCCTAGTTTCCTATCTCTGAATTTCTTAAAGTTTTAGATAATTATTTCATCATTATTATCTAAATTTCATTCGGTTTAGACTTCATCTTAGTCTAGTTCTAGTTCTACTTAGTTTCAGATTACGTACAAGTCTCAGTCCCTTAGGATTCGACCTCGGTCTCACCGAGTTATTACTACATCACAACCCTGCACTTGGGGAGTGAACAAGTTTTTGGCGCCGTTGCCGGGGACTGACGGCTACTATTCTATGAAATTAATTGCTTTTAGAATTATTTTAAGATTAGGATTTTACTAACTTTAGTTTTAGTTTTTTTATTTGATTTTTAGAACTAACTTTCCTGTTTTGTAAGGTCGTTGATAGATCGTCTAAATCGGTAAGTTCGTCCTAATTTCTTTACTTTCTCTATTCTCTAGATTAGGTCTTATTTCCTAAAAACTAACTTGGTTTATTTTGTTTTGCAGGTTTTTAACTTAGGGACTCCAATTTGGTAACTTCTTTCCAACTCTCTCTTTCTTTCTCGATTTTTATTTCCTTTCTCAGGTTTAGGTTTATCTGAATTGAGGGCTTTGAGTGTTTCATGCCCAAGTGGGCTCGTGACAACACTCGACGTCTCTTGACTGAAGGAGGATTGGTTGAGGGGTTGACTATCCATCGTAGGATTCGACATCGCTCGAAATCCCCTGAGATAACTGAAGTAATGGCTGAAAACCAACCTCTTCTACCTCAACCCAGGGTAAAGGACACCCATGATGAGAATGAGGTGCATCAAGCACCCCCGCCTCGTACTTTACAAGATTATTTACAACTGGCGGGGGTGAGCACGCCCTCATGCATGATTTTTCCAGAAAATACGGGACAGATGAATATCAAGCCAGGGGTGATCCAACTCCTTCCTAAATTTCATGGGCTTGAATCTAAAGAATCGTATCTACACTTAAAAGAGTTTGATGAGATTATAACCACTTTATATTTTCCAAAGGTGTCTGAGGACACAGTCAGATTAAAACTCTTTCCCTTTTCTTTGAAAGAAAAAGCTAAGACGTGGTTACATTCACTACGTCCTAGATCTATTGGCACATGGAATGATATGCAAAGGGAGTTCATAAAGAAATTTTTTCCATATCATAAAACGAACACCCTTAGAAAATCATTCATGAACTTCGCCCAAAGGGAGGATGAAACATTCTTCCAATGTTGGGAGCGGTTTAAGGATCTTGTCAGCTCTTACCCACAACACGGTTTTGAAACGTGGCGCATTACGCACTTTTTCTATGATGGGTTGACATCTTCCATGCACCAATTGGTCGAGACAATGTGCAATGGAGAATTTATGAATAAAAATGTCGATGATGTGTGGGATTACTTGGATAGACTTGCTGAAAAAGCACAATTATGGGACACATACCTAAAATTGAGTACCACTTCTAGGCCCACTCAATCAGAGGAAAGGGTTGGAGTATACCTGCTGAAAGAGGATGATGATATCAATGTTAAAGTGGCTAATTTCATAAAGAAATTCGAGGCCATGGAATCGAGGAAGGATAGGGGTAAGGAAGTTTTTTGCGGTATTTGTGGTTGTAGCAATTACACAACTGAAAATTGTCCAACTATATCTGCCTTTCAAGAGATTCTGATTAAGCAATCCAATACCATAAATAATTACCAAAGACCTTTCAATGGACCCACCTCTAATACGTACAATCTTAGTTGGAGAAATCATCCAAACTTCAGTTAGAGGAATGGACAAACTGCTACCCCTCAAGGTTTCTTCAATCAAATTCCAATTCAGGGGAAACCTCAAGAGGATCCAGTTCTAAAACACATTTAAGACCAAGAGTTATTCAACCAAGATATCAGATCAGCAATAGGATAACTTACATCATCCCTTCAAAGGATAGAGTCACACATAATGATTGGGGGAAAGGGGAAGCTTCCTGCTTAACCTCTCCCCAATCTCAAACCGCAATATGAGATAAGTGATCCAAGCTCTTTAGATCAGATGGATCAGGCTAAATCTATTACCACTCTTAAAAGTGGAAAGACCATTGACAAAACTATTCCAATTAGGGCTGAAAAGCCTAAGGACCTGGAAGAGGATAACAATGATAGACCTAGCATTGCTCCACAAGAATTAGAACCGGAACTTCAAAAGAAGTCAGTTGCTCCATTTCCCTAATGGTTGGTTGCACCAAAACCTCTCTTTAACTCTCAGGATATTCTAGAGGTGTTAAAACAAGAGAAAGTCATCATTCTTCTACTTGATGCCGTAAAACAAATACCTTCATATGCCAAATTCTTGAAAGACCTATGCACGGCCAAAAGATGACAAAGTATTCAAAAGAAGATCTTCTTGACTGAGAAAGTGAGTGTCATCTTGAAGCAAGACGTGCCGCAGAAATTCAAAGATCCCGGTAGCCCAACAATATCATGTATAATTAGGGATTATCAAATTGATCACGCACTTCTTGACTTAGGAGCAAGCGTCAATCTGATTCCCTACTCAGTATACAAACAGTTAGGTTTGAGTGAATTAAAACTCACCCTAACCACACTACAACTTGCTGATCGCTCTGTTCGTGTACCAAGAGGGATAATTGAGAATGTGTTGATATAGGTCGATAGATTTTACTACCCTGTAGACTTTATCATCCTAGACATCGAACCCACCAATAACATGAGCACTCAGATTCCCGTCATTCTTGGTCGCCCATTCCTTGCCACTTCAAACGCAATTATCAATTGCAGGAATGGTGTCATGACTATGTCTTTTGGGAATATGACATTAGAGTCAAACATCTTTTTTAATAACGACAGAAACTCAGAGGATGATGACGATTTCCACGACATTAACATGATTGATTCTTTCGTGGAAGATAAAACGCCTCTGACCTTATCTTCTGACCCTCTAGAGACATGCCTGGTATACTCTCATGACTTGGATGATGACATGATTAGGGAAAAGGTGTGCCTTGCTTAATACTATGTCGGTACTTGAAGTTAACCAGTGGAGGCTACAATTTGAAGAATTGCCCCAAACTGATGTCGTGCCTCTATCGTCTAACCTCAAGCCACCGAAGCTTGACCTAAAACCTTTACCCTCTGATTTCAAATATGCTCATTTAGGTCAAGAAGAGACATACCCAGTGGTGATTTCATCTCACCTTGAGAACAACACAAGAGAGTATGCTTATTTCTACTCTCGAAAAAGATAACGGAGTTTTTGGACATATCATCACAGATCTCAATAGGATGAATGAACTCCTTTCAACTGAATGTTTCGATTCTTTGGATGATAGCTTGACACACTTTGCAGATTCAAATGATCTCATGATATAAGAAATAGTGGATGCCTCGCAAGACAATACCTCAGTAGTTGTCACGGACCGAGAGAACCCTTATTTTGAAGTACCTCCTCCCCTAGATCCTGAATGTTTACCATTAAAGGAGGAGCTGAAAATTGAACTAGAGAGTGAAATTTCGGCGTGTGCTGAGATTACACCACCTACTATAAATTTTTCTGAATTTCATCTACTTGTAGTCTTTGATTCATCATGGTGTACTAACTTCGAAATTTTATCTATCAGGTGAATCGTATATACTTTGGACACTTCAGACGATTAAAACAAAACTTTATACTGAGGTCCCTCAATTTCTCTGGACATTCACGCTTTAGGACATCCAAGCTTACTGCAAAACTGGCTTTTGGATGATCCTGTTGAAAAACCTTCTGAGAAATTTACCAAGATACTGGCCGACGGAAGAACCTGGATGCATGATTGAGTAGAATTTTCGTGCTTCCACAGTTGAGGATTAGAATTTACTGCTTTCATAGGACTAGGGTAGTTTGCTTTATGCTGTTTTAGGATAGGTAGTTTTATGCCATTAGGGTAGTTTTCTTCCTACATTATTTTAGGATAGTTTAAGTTAGTTACTTTCACTCTCGTACTGACCTGCTCTCAAACTACGATCTCTTAGAAAGTCTCTCTCGATTTGTTATCCAGGTACTATCTTCCTATCATATTTCATTTACTTTCATTGTCCCATGTGCATTGCATGCCCATATATCTTTTACATTGAGGACAATGTAGATTTTAGGTTGGGGGTGGGAGATTAGGTAACCTAATCAGTGTTTTCTTGGTCTTGAGCAAACATTGTGAATTTTTTTTTAAAATTTTTTCTAGACTTTCTTGTGAATTCGAAGTGATCATGACGATCATTTTAGATTTAAAATTATAAGATACATAATGTTGGAGTTATAACTCTTGGATTCAGTTATCTATTAGATTTCATAGTTAAGTTTGAAGTGTTAATCCAGAATTAGAAGTTGTAAACATTGATTGAGTCATGATTTCACATGTCACATCTCGCTTTCACATTAAGGTTTCAGTTTGATATTGAAGGGTTAACTTGGTAATCACTAAGCATGTAAGAAACCAGCTTGGAAAATTTGCTATCATGATCAATTGAAGAAAAAGAAAATACCTTTAAAAAAAAAAAAAACAAACAAACAAATACCTTTGGAAAAGGTTGGGCGAATAATCTTCACCATAGGTTTGTTCCCTATAGGTGTAGATTTAATTCCCCATAAATGATATGTGAAAAGGGTTAGGTGTACAATCTTCACCATAGGTTTGCTCCCTATAGGTGAGGATTTGATCCCCCTTCTTAGAGTTACTTTTAATGGAAAAATCAAAAGCTGGAAGAATGAAAAGATGATCTTTGAGGTAAGTTTTAGTTTAAGTTTTGGTTATCATGAATTCTCTTATTGGTTACCAATGATACCCTGAAATAGAGAGGTAAATTTTAATGATGACAAGCCGAGATTAGACTATACATTCATGGATCCTAATGTTTAGAATTTTTCTAATTGATGGGTTAATACTTTGAACTTGACTATGGAATTTACCATGCGCTTGAGTCCAGGAGAAAGTAATGCCCAACATTCATGAATCTCAACAATCTAGTATCTGGAATGTTTTTCAAAAATCACTTGAGTTCATAAAAATTCTCTTGTAATTCTCAACTTATTTTCCGCATACTTTGCTCGGGACTAACAAAATGCTGGTTGGGGTTGTTTTGAGGGTCAAATATTGCATATCAGACCCCAATTATTGCCTGGATTTACGAACATGATACTATTTAACAGCCCGATTTAATCGTGTTTGTGATGTAGGGTGTCTTTATGAGCTTGAACTGAAAATGGGTATTAAAAGCATGGTTTTAGCACTCAAGATTCACCAAGGCAAGTTACGGCACCCTAGGGGACCAAGATCGACGAATTTACGCACCATATATCCGAGAAAATCGAGAAACTGAAGCTCAAGTAGCCTGAAAGATGTCCAGAATACAAGATCACAAGGTTCTCGTCATCTGTTTAGCTCGAAACTTCATACAGAACCTGAAGACCATATATTAACCGTACACGTCGAATTTCATCCATTGGATCCCTGTGGAAGTCGCCCAACAGACAGATCTGCACATAAATTCTCGATTTGGGGCCCACCTAATATCTGGATCTGTTTCAATTTTGGTCTCAACTCATTAAATGAGCTGAGGAAATGAATGGACGGAATGGATTTCTCACGAACATCACAGTGGACCCCACATGTACAACGCATGTACATGGGGTACACGTCACCGCGCCGCACTAGACGGTCAGCCCGGTCAAAGTCGGGCTGACCCACGCCATCTCCCACACGGAGACAGCAGACGGACACTGTCCGTCCATTTTAAAGTAGTGGGCCCCACCCATTGTCCATATGGACAATCCAAACTGTCCATTACGTCCATAGGGAGGGTAAGACCCTCACCTAGGTGACAGTTTGGCCACATGCATGTGTACAAACATGAATCTTCAGAAAACGTAGGATGAACGGCAGAAGCAAAACAGCAGTGGGCCGCACAAAAACTCAACAAAAACCTGTCCATTCCGACCAAAATTTCGAGAGGAATCTGATGGACGGGGTGGATTTCATCAAAAACATCACAGTAAGGCCCATCGAACACGTCAGCGCAATGAATTTGGAGGTTTTGTGCGTCTGTGAAACCCGGCCGTATGTGATCGTACTCATCGTCGGATCAGTGATCCAATCCGTCCAAACTCATGAAAAGTGGGTCTTTACCCCAACCAAGAAGACCAAAACGAAGGTACGATGGCCATCCGTCCCGAAACGTCTCCAATGCAAGTTGGTTACGTTTTCTTGCGCACGCAAGACTGTTGCTGCGTAAACAGGGTCGGTGACTGACCTGGTTTCTCTCCCATCTAAACTGACTCTCAGCCTCTATAAAAGGAGACGTGGAGAGAGCATCCAGGACAACTTTGGACGTGGGAGGAATCTCTGAGACGGAAGGAGAGAGCGAGAGAGAGAGAGTAATATCTTTTTGTTATTTCTTTTATTATTTCTTTTAATATGTTTAGCTTAATCATGTGTGGCTAAACCTCTTAGCTAGGGCTAAGAGGTGAAGCTTGTAGTGAGATAGGAGACTAGATCTATTTTATGCCGTTAATTTAATTTATGAACTGATTTGATATTAGTTTGATTATTAAGGGAATGTTTTTAGCTTTTAATGGTCTGTTGTGACTAAAATTACAATGGGTCTGCGATAGCTTTGAGCATGTTCCTTTCCTTTTATGTTTATGATGTCAGGAAGCCCTATTGTTCACCATTGTCTCTTGGGCATGGTTGGATGACGGTACCCTTCCTACCCTTCATACATTGTTGATTGGTTGGTAATTAGTTTAATTATGTTGTTTATTTTGTCTCCTGGGCATGGTTTGGTGATGAAATCCATTCTAATTCATATACCTTTCATCTCTTGGAAACTATATCAAAAGAAGTTCAGTTTGATTTTCATGATTAAACCCTTCAACTGGATGAAGATGAGACTCTAAGTCCAGTTCAGTTTTTGATGCAGGCATAAGATCTCCCTGATCTCTACAAGTGGATCCTCTAAATCCCTAGTTTCCTATCTCTGAATTTCTTAAAGTTTTAGATAATTATTTCATCATTATTATCTAAATTTCATTCGGTTTAGACTTTATCTTAGTCTAGTTCTAGTTCTACTTAGTTTCAGATTACGTACAAGTCTCAGTCCCTTGGGATTCGACCTCGATCTCACCGAGTTATTACTACATCACAACCCTGCACTTGGGGAGTGAACATTTGTCTCCTTATGAAAGATTGCATAATGTCAAACCTGCATATAGTCACCTGCGAGTTTTTGGATGCTTATGCTTTGCTTCCACTCACTCGTAAAACCCATCTAAGTTCGATCCAAGAGCATCTCGATGCGTTTTTCTTGGTTATCCATATGGTCAAAAGGGATACCGACTTTATAACCTTGCCACACATAATATCTTTGTGTCTCGAGATGTTTCTTTCATGAAGATTTCTTCCCTTTTGCATCATCTACTCCTGAGCCCACGAAACCCGTCCTACCTTGTCCTATTCCCTCTCTTGACAACATCACAAAATTCCATATTTGCCACCATCTTCTCCCTCACCGACTTACTCTCCTCCATCCCCATCCACTCCTTTACCCTCTCCTCCACCACCCCGACGATCCAGTCATCCTACTCAGCCTCCGACATACTTGCAAGATTTTCATGTGGAACAGATTCTGCCGTCTCGGCCCACTCAATCATCTGACTCTGCGATGGTCCATTCGTCAGGTACTCCTTATTCTCTCACTGATTTTTTTATCCTATTCCCACTTATCTCCTTCTCACCGTGATTTCACCACAACCCTCTCTTACAAAAGAACCACAGTCCTTTTTTCAGGCCATGACTGACCCCAACTGGCGTATTGCCATGCGTGCTAAAATTGATGTACTCGAATTCAACAACACCTGGCACCTTACTCCTCTTCCTCCTGGTAAGAAACCCATTGGCTGCAAATGGGTATATAAGATCAAATACAACCTTGATGGATCCATCAATCAGTACAAGGATCGTCTAGTTGCCAAGGGCTACAGTCAACAAGAAGGCATTGACTACACTGAGACATTTGCTCCGGTTGCTAAAATGACCACTGTTTGTACCATTTTGGCTCTTGCTTTCGCTCGTAACTAGCACCTCCATCAACTCGATGTCAACAATGCTTTTCTCTATGGAGACCTTGATGAAGAAGTCTATATGCAGCTTTCCCCGGGATTCGGACGAAAGGGGAAGACTAGAGTTTGCAAGCTCGTTAAGTCTCTGTACGGTCTCAAACAAGCTTCGAGGTAATGGTATGCCAAACTTTCCTCCACTCTCATTGATACGAGATACAAACAATCCAAGGCAGATTATTCACTCTTTGTCTAATCCCATGTAGGCAATTTCACTACCATTTTAGTCTATGTGAATGACGTTATTATTGCAGGAAACAATTTGGAGCAGGTCAATGAGGTCAAGAAATTCGTAGGCGATCATTTCAAACTCAAAGATCTTGGAATCCTCGAATATTTTCTGGGGATCGAAGTGGCTTGTTCAGTCAAAGGAATATTTCTATCTCAAAGGAAATATACACTCAAGATATTAGAAGATACAGGCTTCCTTGGAGCTAAGCCTAGAAACTTTCCCATGGATCAAAATCTTGCACTCAACGAGAATGAGGGCGAACTCATCTCAGATGTTTCGTCATATAGGCGACTTGTTGGAAGGCTAATTTATCTAGCCATCACAAGACCAGACTTAGTCTATTCAGTGCATGTACTAAGTTAGTTTATGGACAAGCCACAAATACCACACTTGGATGCAACACACAAGGTTTTACGGTATCTTGAGAAAACTCTAGGTCAAGGATTTTTCCCACCTGCTTCTAATGAAATTCAGCTCCATGCATATTGTGATGCAGATTGGGCACATTACAGGGACACTAGATGATTGGTCACCGGGTATTGCATCCTACTCGGAAAATCACTCATTTCCTGGAAGACCAAGAAACAAATGACAGTTTCACGCTCCTCAGCCGAAGCGGCATATAGGTCTATGGCCTCTACATGTTGTGAGGTTACTTGGCTAAAATCTTTACTCTCAGACCTTGAAGTAATACATTCTCAACCAGTAAGACTATACTGTGACAACAAGGCCGCTATACACATAGCTTCAAATCCAGTGTTCCATGAACGAACCAAGCATATCGAGATAGACTGTCATGTGGTTCGAGAAAAACTCCAGAGTGGCATCATTCAAACAGTCTACATGCATACAAGCCAGCAACCTGCTGATCTTTGTACCAAAGCTCTTGAATTCACACAGTTTAATCACTTACTCAACAAGTTGGGTGTCATAAATATCCACGCCAACTTGAGGGGGAGTGTTGAGGAATGCCGCACTCCACCGCAAAAATCAAGGAATCAACACACGCAGAAATCACGTGAGGTTTCCTAAAGAAGAGAAAGCCAGTAAATCATGCAAGCAAATCGTTTCAATATGGATAGGAGCGTACTAACAAATTGATTCTCCTTTAATTACATGTTCCCCATTTCTTTGTATAAATAGGGGTTGTACATAGATTGAAATACATCAATAGCAATTCATTCTTTGCTCATTATTTTCCTCTCTGATTTTTTTTCTTTATTCTAATTTCATCATGCCTCCGCAACATTTCGTAAACCTCGGTCAGGAGAAATTGGTATAGAAAGAGAAAACATATCACAAGTGTAATCGTGAAGGGGACCTTTCAATTACAAGCCAACATAAACCAATAATACAAGCCAAAAGTTCACCAATTTCAATTGGGTTTTCCTTGTGTTGGAAGCGGTAAAGGAGTTGATGGAGTCAACAAAAAGATGATACCAAACAAAATGCCAACAATTCCCAGAAGAAACTAAAAGTTTCACTTCTGTTTCAACAAGCCAGAAACTTGCTGGGTTGAAACTACTAATACTCCAAGTGAATCATCAACTTGGAATGTTTTGCTACCTTTTTGAACAGGTCAACTCAACCAAGCTTTCAGTCGGGCCACAAGCTTTTTGAACAATGTACAAAAGAAAATCTACACAACAATATGGCAAGACTACAACACTTCTTGTTTGCATATCATACCTTTCAAATTTTCTGTTGAACAACTTGTCAGTAGTGTGGCAAAGCTAGGAGATAATGATGAGTGAACATAATCAAAACTGTTAGTGAGTAATGGTTGCTGCGAATACACGTGTTGCTTGCCTATACTGGGGGAGGTCAATATACTCTGATTGAGGTGAATTTTTATATCTAGTCACATCTCTTGGATATCCAATTTCCAATATGTTCTTCGAAGTTTCCTAGAATGGAAAAGCATTAAAAAGACAAATACAAGGGAGGAAAAAATAGATATTTTACAACTACAGTTTGGTTGATGGATCAGTTTTGTTTCGTGGCATATCGTTAAAAGAATTTGCCATGTTGTTCCAAATACAAATATAGAACATAAATATCGCCTTATTCAAAATTTTAGTTGACAGAACATACTTTTACACCTGTCATATGCTTACAAGGTCATACAGAGTCCCTTTTCCTGGATTTACAGATTGTTATTTTCCGGTTAGGCCATAACGATCAAACACCCATATTCTAGGACTTTTGTGAGGATGGTTCGTTTTGTATTTCCTGAAACTTGTGTTTGGAAATGACATTTAAACTGATTTTAGAAAAATACAAATATGGTAAATGTTTGGTGTTGATACCCTTATGTAGGAATGTGGGAGTTTTATCCTAATTAGGTGAATACTAAACTTTGGGAGAGTTTAAAGGAGATTCGTTGTTTTTCAGACTTTCTAGAAATGTTCCAGGTTACTTTATGTGAGAAAGTAGTATTTTAACTTTAGTGGAAAGCTTAATCTTTATAACAATGCGTGATGCATGGGGTGTAGTAACCATGCAATGGTTATGGTGCAGCAGGGAAGCACTAGCATCAGGAAAATCAGTTAAGAATTACTCAAAAGGGTGTTTTCTTCTCCCAAAATCAAATTAGTTGTTGATTGTGAATACTTTTGTCAAACTAACCTACGAAACCGAAATATAGCACCACATTTTAAATGAGCAAACCAAAGGCTATGCAGAACAGGGAACAAGTAAAATCTGCAGAGCTAACAACACACCTACTGTCGTGCAGCTTCATCATCAATTGTTACAAAACAAAGAAAGTTTTTATTACGAACTTAGCAATAACAATGATGGATAAGATACTTCTTCTCCCTCATAAACCAAATCCTAGGAACACTAAGTGCACCTTTGGTAACTCTTTGTAAAAAAGAATACAAAGGCGATGCACAACAAGCTTTACGATGACATGCAAGTCTTGTGCTCATCAGCACATATGGATCCCCATGGACTACTTTTAAGTTGCAACAAATAGAGGATTTAGCACTACAGACTGCTAGTACACTGTCACAAGAGTTGCACCAATACTCATTGCCAGTTGTTGCTAAATATTATCAAATATAATGTTAATAAGGCATTCATATTCATTTTTATTTATTTTTTTTGTTTCTGATGCTCAAGTTAGTAAGTAATGTTAGTAATGCTTTAAGTATATGAAACAAGAATCTAATTGGATTTTTTCGGACAAAAAAAAAAAAAGATGAAAAGAAAATTAAAGTTTACGATTGTTTATCACAACCGTAGGCTGGATAGTTATTGGTGGCAGAAATCCAACTTAACCATAATGTTACAAGTTCCTTGCTTTTTTTGTAAGGTGAATTTTTAACATTCTCTATCCTAATATGTTTGTGGATGGACTTGTTTGTAAATATGCAAAATGCATTGTAAGTTATTGCCTCAATTGTTTTTGTTAGAAATATCACATTCTATACATTGAATAAGAATACTTTTACTGAAATTTTATAGTAGATAACAAAGATAGCTGCAACTTAGAGTTAATATATATATTGGAAATGCACATCCTACAATCACATCCCATTGAGGGACAGACTCAATGTACAAAGTTAACCCAATTTGCACTTGCGAACAGATCCGAGTTGAATACCTTCAAGTGAAAATGATTTTTTGAGGATTCTAATTTTCTTGATTATTAAGAAAAAGGGGCAGATTTCATCATATATATAAATAAATAAATCCTTCAACCACCGTATCGAATTTCACAAAAAACAAAAACAAAAACAAATTCATGGACTAGAAAGTAGAGCAGAGTAACTGATGAAATTTGTAGTTTTCCATTCCCTTATGATTCAATGTTAGTTTTTCATATCCATGTATTCATTCAACAATCTAATCAACCTACTTATTAAATAATTATTAAAAAAAGAGCTTGGTGGAAATACCTTATTTCATTAAAAAAAAAAAAAAAAAAAAAAAAAAAAAAAAACAATTTGGATCAATGGCAGTAGAGAGTAATTATTTCGCCTTTACATTTCCTCTGCCTACTTGAAGATGGTTGTTGCTGTATGCATGTACTCATCGAGTTAGAATTGAGAGAATTCAAGATGAAAATAAAATCAAGAAGCGGCGACAATGTAGGGGAGATTTCAGGGCAAAAAAGACCCATAAATCAAACATCTAATCTACAAAGCAATAGAAAAACAAGATTTACCTAAACCTGAAAATCTCCTCTTTGGCAAGTGAAGAAACTCAACATGCTCTGTCTGTCCTTTGTCTGTCTTGTACAGCTGCAGATGGTCGACATGTGACAATCCCTTCAAGAATACCACAAGATCCACCATAGAAAAAACTCAAAAAAAATAAAATATAAAAGTAAAAGAATAAAAAATTCAGAACTCCAACCAGATCCCCTAAAAAGAAAATCCCGCTTGACGATGCTCTCCAAAATCGATGATTTTGCAGAATTCTACAATCAAATGAAATAAAATCAAAATATAAACCACATAAACCACATAACTCAACAAAAATGAAGAAGCTGAAGTATATGGAAACAGATTGAGAGACAAACCTGTCCATTGACGACAGCGACGAACAGAAGGGCTTCCCAAAGAGTTAGCAAGGAGTTGTCGCCACTGTAGTCACCGAGGACCATATAGGCCCTCTTGATCCTATTCACGAGGCCGATCAAGCTCTCCATGAGAAGCAGGGAAAGCAATGATGAGAGACTCCGCGAGGCCTAAGGAATCGCAGCTGATGGCAATCACAGTGGTAGCTGCAGCAACAAAATCAAAAATGCTTCTCCCAACCAACTTGATCCAACTTCCATCACATCCATCCATCTTAAATCCAAGTGTTCTGAAGTTGCTATAATCGGATCGATTCTGCGAATGGACGACAAATCTGCATAATCCAGAAGAAGCAGGAGAGATCAATTTTCTCCATTTTACATTGATCCGATTATTTGGATAGAGAGATCGATGGGAATCAGAAGCTCCCTGTGAGGGTTTCAGAGATGAAGGGAAATGATGGGGGTGGGGATACCTTTTTTAAGGCAATGAATCAATAAGCAGAACTTATGAAAGAATTAAATACATTAGCAGCAACTCATAGCGCCCATCTTCAAATATCAAAATTAGGGAAATCAACATGTACCTTCTCATCATTAAAGTCATACCGTTCAGCAGTTGCAAAAAGCCAGGAAAGGAAATATCATGACATTGAAGGTACGCTTCATTCATAGAAAAACCAAAGAAAAAACAGTAAACTTCGAACTTTATGCTTATTTCAATTAAAACATAAATGCAAATGATAGTGTGAAAATTACGAATCCACATACTGTCATCCATTTTGAATTTGATAGCATCTTCTGTAAATTTCTTCATTTTTGCATCGGCCAATTGTGAAGTGTTGTTCTTTGCAAATCATCCACAACTATACAAGGCAAGATCTTATCATGTGAGCCCAATCAAATTCAAAAATTTGTTTCCCTTCGTAGCACTGTGATCAGTAGACTAGAGAAATGAAGTTCATCTTTTAAGCACAATCAATAACAAATTGCAATCTGCAATAGCTTACATCCAAATACACTGGTCTAGATAGAGGACTGGTGTAACTTTTCCAAATACACTGGTCTACATTAAACTGCAACAATAGATTATGTTCCAGCATTCCAGCTAGTTAGATGATCCAAGAAGTCTCCCGTAACCTGCACACACACACACACACACACACACACACACACCTGCACACACACACACACACACACACACACAAAAAGACTTGAATTTTCTACCAGGTTTTGAGCCAAAAGCTACCAAGCAGTACACATCCAGTGTTAAAAGCTTCAATGACATATAATAAGGTATTTGAATTGGAGCTTGTTTGCTCACTCAAGGTTCATTGTCATGATAAAAGCTATGGGAATGCAACTTTTCAGAATCATAGAGAAGATGTAATCTAAAATAAAAGGATTGGAGCCGAAACTGTAGATGGAGGATGCCCTACAAATCTCCATCAGATTGGAAGATCCAAACCCCTTTATTTTGGTAGAGGTCAGCAGATTATTGACAAATTCATATCATATTAGCCAATATGTATCAAGAATTTCAAGTGGCTTATACAAAACGTAGAAGTATTATGTAAGACTTTGGAACTTTGTTAAAGTTCTACTTTCCATCCATTTATGACTGAAAGCAAAAGACCTCACAGTCGAGCTAATGTGCATCACATAGGAGTATCGTTCGACATTCATAAGCTTCTCCACTTTTACAAAACCAGAATTTGAGACCTGCATCAATAGCCTGTTTGAATACAACCTTGTGTAGATCTAATCCATGATTCTTTGCGAAATGATTCCCAACTAAATAAGACATTCAATGAGAAACCAATATAAGAATTGCAATTATCAATCATAGGCAAGGTCATGCACAAGATGTACACAGGCCGAGTAATATAGAAAAATAAAAAAGGTAATATTTGCAATAAAATGTACCATCTGCTCACATAAAACACTCATTAGGTGACCCTATATCAAGGTATTCCGTATCAGCAATGGTGGCTGTAATAGTCACCACCATTACCGATACGGGTATTGGCCCTAATGGCCGTTACAGGGGCGTAATGACCGTTATGACTCCCATAACAGTTGAAAATGTTCTTTTGACCGAAAAATTATGAAAAAATATGTAGAATATCTAGAACAATGTAAATATTTTATATATGTATTCATTTTTTGTTTTGAACATGTCTATGGTAACGTAACGGTCCACTCTTTAGTGAGAATGTTGTATCGGCCGTCTAGTGAATTTGTGAACATGATTATATGTATCTAATGTTTACACATTACAATCAAGCGTTACAACTAGAAATAAAAAGGCATAAATACTACTTTTTCATTTTTTTGCAAGATCTATTCAATCAAATCACTTCAATTTTTAGTTTTAATCTTAAAAACTTTAGTAAGAGTGGTTTTTTTTGCAAGATCTATTCAATCAAATCACTTCAATTTTTAGTTTTAATCTTAAAAACTTTAGTAAGAGTGGTCAAAATCTGTTGTAAAATGATCTACGAGACTTTTTGGAATGAGAAAACTGAAAAAGCTGAGGAGAGATAGATTTAAATAGAAAAAAGTGGTTGTTTTTCGACCGTTATGGGGGTAACGATCATTATGCCCCATAACAGCCTTTACGACCACCGTAACGGCTGAGACGGTCTCAAAAAACTAATTGCCCCGTATCGCATAACGGTCATGGCCGTTACCTATACACATTGGCATTTACGGGCGTATCGTAACGGATACGGAACACCTTGCCCTATATCATTCGTGGGTGCACCAAAATTTTAGAGGAGAAGGCAACGGTAGGTTCATGCAATTTTTGCAAGAGTTCATGCTTAAAATTCAAAAAAGGAAAATTCATAGAGGATCAAACCAACAACTTCTTTAATCCATTACATAAAGTGAGGAGATGATAAACAAAACAAAACAATCCATAGAAAATAGCAACTAGTACACAAGTTTGACTTTTTTTCTTTAAATTTGATAACTTAAAACAACCACTTACATATTTTAATCTTAAAACAAGCCATGCATCATCTAAGTGCATTAAAAAAAGTCGTATAAGGTGCCTCATTAACAAATACAGTTTCTGAATGGAGTGAGCAATTTTGTCAAAAAGAAGAAGAAGAAGAAGAAGAAGAAAAGAAAAAAGAAAGGAAAAAAGAAAAAGAAAAAGAAACAATGGTTCAACAAAACTATGTCAGGAGTTCAAAGCCCCATTTGAATTAGAATTCCAAGTCTCTACGTAGCGGATACCTTATGCAAGTATCCAAGCATCTGAGTTGGGTACTCCAGATTTTCCAAATGATCCAATTATTGTAGGTTGTCCATATCTACATCCATCTGTGTTCTATAGTTTAAAGAGCAAGATCATGAGACTCGTGAAAAAGGTTTTGATGCGAGATTTCTTGGTTTAGCCATAAAAGAACAAATTGATGTCACATTTCCTAGAAAATTGTAAACTAACCATAAGGCATCCACAACTCAAGGAGGTTTAGTATGACTCTATAATTTCGAGTGAATAAGTTTTGTGCAAATGATTGACTCTCTTCCACCTTACCTGTAGTACATATTAATTATCATATGTTTGATAGGTTTTTTGACCCGTCTTCGATCGGTCGTGAGCCCTGTTCGACCAGTCGTGGGTTCGAGTCGTGACTCGACTCAAAGTCCAGCGAGATCAGACTATTTTTCTCCGGGGTGCTCGACCGGTCGTAGGTGGCGCTCGACCGGTCGTGGGTGGCACATGACCAGTTGTGCCTACGCAAATTCGTTCCGCAATTTTGCGCGGATTTCGTGTCGCAAGTCCTTTCGCAACTAGGACGCGGAAAGGAGTTTCCCAAAACTATAAAAGGGGGTGCCTAAGATTTTCTAGGCATGACAAGAGGGTTTTCTAAAGCTTTACAAGGGATTTGCTAAAGGGTTTAGGGCTATCAAAGGTGAGAGAGAGAGAGGAAAAGAGAGAGAGGAAGCATATAGAAGGGAGGTTCTACTTGTGGATGTTATCTACTATGCAATCTATATCTCAGCGCTTCTATGTCCTCGTAATCGGTTAGATCTCTCCGTTTTCTTTGTTTCTCTTATTGTTTATCCACTCCTGTGTGAGTGAAGAAGGTTGTAACGTTTTACTTCATAGTGGATTGTTGATCTGGACGAGGTCCCGTGGTTTTTTACCTCTTTGAGGGTTTTTCACATAAAAATCTCTTGTGTGGTGTGTGATTGATGCTTTAATTTATTTCATTACTTTATTATCCATAATTTTGGTTTGTTCTGGAGGGCTAGATCCTAAGTTTCTGTGCAAGGCCCCCAACAAAGTGGTATCAAAGCTAAGTTCATTGAACGGGTATGATTGGTTTTGAATTATGGAAGGTGGCTCATCAAGGATGATCAGCCTCAATGGTTCTAACTGGACCATATGGAAGGCTAAGATGGAGGACTTGCTTTATTGCAAGGACCTATATTCTCCAATCTTAGGCATATCAGCAAAATCTAAGGATATAACTGATGATGATTGGAAGAAGATGGACCGGAAGGTGGTGGGGTTTATTAGACAATGGTTGGATGATTCTGTGTTCCACCATATGTCTAAGGAAACCTCAGCCGCTAGCCTATGGCTGAAATTAGAAGGGCTATATGAGGGGAAGACAACCGGTAATAAAATCTTTCTGATAAGGCGACATGTGAATCTCAAGTTCAAGGATAGTGATTCTGTGGCCGAGCACATGAATGAGGTCAGCAATATAGTGAACCAACTCTCCTCTATGAAGATGGTCTTGGATGATGAATTGCAGGCTTTACTTTTGCTTAGTTCATTGCCTGACAGTTAAGAGACATTGGTGGTGTCTCTAAGTAACTTCGCGCCAGACGGAAATATATCCATGGAACAGGTAACTAGCTGTCTCTTCAATGAAGAGATAAGGAGGAAGTCTCCGGGGTCTACTCAGCAAGAGGCCTTTGTGACACAGGAACAGGGAAGAGGAAAGAACAGGAAGAGCGGAAAGGCCCGAGATAAATCAAGAGGTAAGTCAAGTAATAGAAAAGATGTTGAATGCTGAAATTGTGACAAGAAGGATCACTATAAACATGAATGTCATAAGGCTAAAAACGACAAGAAAGGAAAAGGGAAGGAAAATGAATCAGATTCCACTGCGGTCGCTTCAGATGGCGACGTTGTAGTTATTCTTTCAACAGATCACGATATATGTCTCACGGCTACGATTCAGGACATTGACTGGGTGATAGACTCGGGAGCCTCGTTTCATGTGACTCCATGCAGGGACTTCTTCACAAGTTAGAAGTCAGGTGACTATGGGACCGTGAAGATGAGAAATTCTGGCGTATCGATTTTGGTTCTCAGGGATGTGAGGCATATCCCAGACCTTCACCTCAACTTGATGTTGACGGGAAGGTTGGATGATGATGGCTATGAAAGCTGGTTTGCTAGTGGGTGCTGGAAGCTCATCAAGGTGTCGTTGATCGTGGCCAGAGGAAAGAAGTATTATACCCTTTACAAGGGAAGTATCAATGTGTACAAGGGTGGGTTGAACGCAGTGGAAGATTCAGCTATTGACATGTGGCACAGGCGTCTAAGCCACATGAGTGAAAAAGGGCTTCAGGCACTAGCAAAGAAGCGGCTCCTTCCATACGTGACAAGTACACCTCTCAAAACCTGTCTTGATTGTTTATCAGGGAAATAACATAGAGTTTCATTCATTAAAACTGTTTCTCATGTTATTAAAGTGCATGCATTAGATCTGGTTTATTCTGATGTTTGTGGTCCTATGAGGACAAAAACCTTGGGTGGGGCATTGCATTTTGTCACTTTTATAAATGATGCATCTAAGAGGGTTTGGGTTTATGCTTTGAAATCCAAGGACGAGGTCTTTCGTGTGTGTAAATTATTTCATGCTATGGTTGAGAGAGAGACAGGTAGATCATTGAAGTGCATCCGCACTGACAATGGTGGTCAATACATTAGCGACTTTCATGAGTACTGCAAGTCCCTGGGTATACGGCATGAATAGACGGTTCCCAAGACCCCTCGGCATAATGGTGTAGCTGAGCGAATGAATTGCACCATTGTCAAGAGAATCAAATGCATGTTATCCCAAGCGAAATTGCCCAAGACGTTCTGGGGAGAAGCAATGTACACGGCAGTATATTTGATAAACAGGTCTCCATCAGCCTCGTTGAATGGAGAAGTACCTGAGAAGGTGTGGACTGGACAAGATCCATCGTACAGTCATCTCAGGGTGTTTAAATGCAGGGCATCCGTACACGTATAAAAGGACGAGAGGTCTAAACTCGATATGAAGATCAGGCAGTGTGTGTTCTTAGGGTACGGTGATGAAAAATTCGGTTACAGATTGTGGGATCCGATCGAGAAGAAGCTCTTCAGGAGCAGAGATGTAGTTTTCTTTGAAGATCAGTGTATAGAAGACATTGGTAAGCCAAAGAAGAACCAACCTAGTTCAGGTGAGCAAGAAAACATGGATTCGATTATTCCTCCTGTGGTGCCTGATGACGGGGAGTACAGCAAGGTGCAGAGGAGGAGAGAGTTCCTACAGAAGATGGACCAGGGGAGCAGCCCCCACTTGATCCACCTGTTGATCCACAGGTGAGGAGGTCATCTAGGGACAGACAACCGTCCAAGAGGTACTCACCACATGAGTACATTATGCTGACTGATGGGGGAGACCCAGAAGAATATTCTGAGGCCTTAGCCGACGAGCATAAGGAGGAGTGGTTGAAAGCTATGCAAGAGGAGTGGAATCCTTGCATAAGAACCACACCTATGATATGGTGAAACTGCCTAAGGGCAAGAAAGCTCTGAGCAACAAGTGGGTGTTCAGAAAGAAGGTTGTGCAGAAGAATTCACAGACGAGGTTCAAGGCCAGACTTCTAGTGAAAGGGTTCGGTCAGAGGAAAGGCATAGACTTCGAGGAAATATTCTCACCAGTGGTGAAGATGACATCCATACCAATGTTGCTTGGGTTGGCAGCTAACATGGATCTGGAGATAGAGCAGTTAGATGTTAAAACTGTCTTTCTCCATGGTGACTTGGAAGAAGAGATCTACATGCACCAACTAGATGGGTTCGAAGTCAAAGGCAAAGATCATATGGTGTGTAGATTGAGGAAGAGCTTGTATGGGCTGAACAAGCTCCACGGCAATGGTACAAGAAGTTCGATTCGTTTATATTGAAACATGGGTATGACAGAACAGAGTCGGACCACTGTGTGCTCACGCGCAAGTTCTCAGATGGTGATTTCTTAGTTCTACTGTTATATGTTGATTACATGCTCATCATTGGAAAAGACATCAAGAAAATCGACAGGCTGAAACAGGAGTTGGGCTAGTCTTTTGCGATGAAAGACTTGAGCCCGGCTAGACAGATTTAGGAATGGAGATAACCCGTGACAGAAGCATCAGGAAGCTTTGGCTGTCACAAGAGCGGTATATTGAGAAAATCCTAGAGCGGTTCAATATGAATGCAGCGAAGCCGATTAGTACTCCACTGGACGGTCACTTCAGATTGAGCGATAGGCACTGTCCCAAAACAAAGGCAGAGGTGGAAGAGATACAGATGATACCCTACGCGTCATCTGTAGGAAGTTTGATGTATGTTATGGTGTGTATACGCCCAGACATAGCATATGCGGTTGGTGTTGTCAGCAAGTATCTTGCCAATCCTGGCAAAGAGCATTGGGCAGCGGTTAAATGGATATTGTGGTATCTACGAGACTCATCCAGGTTAAGCCTATGCTATGGTGACGGTAAACCTATGTTAGAGGGCTACATAGATGCAGATATGACAGGTGACATAGACTCCAGGAATATTCACGTTTGTAGGGGGAGTGATTTCTTGGCAGAGCAAGTTACAGAAGGTGGTTGCACTGTCGACGACAGAGGCTGAATACATTGCAGTCATAGAGGCATGTAAAGAGATGTTTTGGATGAAGAGATTCCTATAGGAACTTAGCCTGAAGCAGGAGGAGCACGTGTTTTATTGCGATAGTCAGAGTGCTATACACTTGAGCAAGAATCCAAGTCAGCATTCCAAGTCAAAGCACATAGAGATTCGGTATCACTGGATCAGGGATACTTTGGAACAGAAGGTGTTACAACTTGAGAAGGTCCACATGGACGATAATGGGTCAGACATGATGACCAAGGCTTTGCTCAAGAGCAAGTTTGAGGTTTATAAAAACCTGGCTGGGTTAAAGAAGGTGAATCCCTCCTGGGTCAAAAAGGGGGAGATTGGATGGGTTTTTTTATCGATCTTCGATCGGTCGTGAGCCCTGCTCGATCGGTCGTGGGTCGTGTTCGACCAGTCGTGGGTTCGAGTCATGACTCGACTCAAAGTCCAGCGAGATCGGACTATTTTTCTCCAAGGTGCTCGACCGGTCGTAGGTGGCGCACGACCAGTCGTAGCTACGCAGATTCGTTCCGCGATTTTGTGCGGATTTCGTGTCGCAAGTCCTTTCGCAACTGGGATGCGAAATAGAGTTTCCCAAAACTATAAAAGGGGGTGCCTAGGGTTTTCTAGGCATGACAAGAAGGTTTCTTAAAGCTTTACAAGGGATTTGCTAAAGGGTTTAGGGCTATCAAAGGAGAGAGAGAGGAAAAGAGAGAGAGGAAGCTTATAGAAGGGAGGTTCTGCTCGTGGATTTTTTCTACTATGCAATCTATATCTCAGCGCTTTTATGTCCTCGTAATCGGTTAGATTTCTCCGTTTTCTTTGTTTCTCTTATTGTTTATCCACTCTTGCGTGAGTGACGAAGGTTGTAACGTTCTACTTCATAGTGGATTGTTGATCTGGACGAGGTCCCGTGGTTTTTTACCTCTTTGAGGGTTTTCCGCGTAAAAATCTCTTGTGTGGTGTGTGATTGATGCTTTGATTTATTTCATTGCTTTATTATCCATAATTCTGGTTTGTTCTGGAGGGCTAGATCCTAAGTTTTTGTGCAAGGCCCCCAATAATGTTTTATAATTATACTGCAATATCAGTCGGCATTTGAACGGTGCAGACTTGCAGGACTATTTACTTTCTTTTGGACAATTAGAGTCTTTTAGAAAATGAGACTTTGTGTTCCATAAACAATTTTATTTCAGTTGCCAAATTGCTAATTACATGACATATCTACTTGCATCATCTTTATGTACTCATTTGTGTTGACTATCACTATATGATCATTTTCCTTGGTCTAGTTTCAACATTGTTAACCATTTGTTACACAAGAAAGGCCTCACATGTTTCAATTTGTTCCAAGCAGAAAATAGGTAAGAAACAGAGCTTCTCTTGTTATATGGTACCATTTATATGGAATGATTTGCTTCCTTTTCGGGTCAAAGCACCGAAGAAGCTTCTTAAGATGATCCCACAGAGCGTAGAAGAAGGCTTGAGGGAGTTCCAGTACACTGTTCAAACTTTGAAAATTGCAATAGCTACAACTAGTGGAATTAAGTGGTATGATGTTTTAGTGTTATATGTGTTTCTGTATATCATATTTGTATAGCATTTAGAAAAGGACCATGGTTATAAATCCTTCTAATTTTTGCTGAAAACTATGGTTACTTCAGAACACACATCAGCAAAGGGAGACTCCTCCAAGTTTTCAAAGGGGAAACTGTAACGAAATGAAATGTCAGAACTTGTAATTGAAAAACAACTCTAAGTTGGATGGATTCCACCCAAAACAGATGAATAATCCAGGACGTGATGTGGTCACTGTGGGATGGTAATTTTCAATTTGTGTAGTGTAGAGCTACATTAAAGAACTAAATAATGTAATTTTTAAGTTTACAATACTGGTATACCTTCTACATCACACAGAGGCTCTTGATCGCTGTTGCATTTTCAATGTCAGTGAAAGGTATTGTGCCCAACGAATTGGGGTCAACCTTTTTATTTCTAAGACATTAGTAACAAATAACACAAATGGAGGAAAGTAATGAAGGTAAAAACCTTAAAAAATAAAATAGCTCGATGATTAAATATAGTTTATCTCAGTGTTTTTCAAAATAAATAAATAAACAAACAAATAATGGACCACTTATTTGATTAAAACTCAATGCCAATTTTGTAGATATGAAAACAATGATGAATTTTGTATTAAAATAAGAAAATGGATATCCTGAAAAGATGAGAAAAGGTGTGGTTTTATTTTCATGAAAAGGACTTTGGGATTTTTGCATCTCTCTCCTTTTTTGTCTTTTAAAATAGTCCCACATCAGAAATACATGGGAATATTTTAAGCTTCACAAAAGGTTGATTTTCTAGTATAGTATTCTCGTATGCAAGCCTTACTATGTTTGCTCATAGGTGCTTTGCAACCCCATTAGCAGGCACATGAGTGCATGAGGCCATTGTGGTGCATGCATGAGGAAGGGCGCTTGAAGTACACTTTGCACTTGCTTGATCACTGTTGGATTGTGCCCCTGGGTCGATTAGGTGTGATTAGATGGGTTGGATCTAGAGATCATTGTAATTTGAATTGGGGAGGTGGCAGATTTCTAAATGTAGCAAACCCATCAAAAAGCATCTGAAGGGGTCTGTATCTATTCATGGTGGCTGAATATGCTCCAAAGACTCTAAGCCTCTCCTCTCTCCCTGTCTCTCAAATCTCTACTGCTTTCTTAGACCAAGATTCGGTTTTCTGCTATTTTGTAATCCTATTCTGAATGACACGACTAAGTAATTTCTCTTATTATTGGGCATATTTAAGGTTGTTGTGTCTGGTAGCACCCACTTCGATTTTGCAAATATAAGGACACAATTCTCAGATCAAGAGGTTGGGCTTGTTGTATCCAGGAGGCGGGTTTGCTTTTAACCCACCTGCAAACTGATATAATAGTATGGGGGCAACCTTAAAGGTAGCAACATTGAAACGTTCTTCAATCCTATCTTTTACCCTTCTTTTATCATTGTTTTTTTACTCTCTCTTTTTAATCATTGTCTCCTTAATTCCAATTATAAAAGAAACATCTAATAAAAGACCTTATCCTCTTAAAATCTACTTATGGATTTAGTCCTGAATCAAGTTCATGTGCAAACGAGTCATGCCTAGAACATTCAAGACTGTGCATACATAGGACCAAAACAATGAAGATCACCTGACACAAAAATCAGATCATTCCACCAAACAAGTGGGCCACCACATATAGAAACACTGGAGATATAGATCAGACCTGACAACAGTCTAAAACTGATGTACATGTGTGGCCCACCTGACAATTGTACCAACCTAATGTCTGCATGAGGCGATCTTTATGGTGGGGCCATGATGGCATATACAATTTTGGTAGATTTCTAAAGTAAAGCACTATCAAAAGCCCTACTATTCGCTAATAAGAGTTACCTTATGTTCAATCGAAGCCATTGACGGTAATCCGGGCGCTATCTTAACTATAGAATTAGAGGGGGTGATCAGATCCTCTATGTTCGATAGTAGTTAGGTGGACTTTTGGATGTAGATTGTCCATTTGCAGCTTTGCGCAAAGCTCTCAAGATCGTGTAAACCGTCAAATCCTGCAGGCCCACCCATTTGGACCATTCATCATTAATACTGGACCAGACAGAATGGCTAGATTAGCTTGGATCGAAATGTCCACCAACATAGGCTAGATCACTCGAAACCTAATTCAATTAGGAGGTCATATGTTTACTTACGGAAATGAAAATTAGACTTACCAATGGTCAAAACCATGACATCTACTCATAAGATAGACACCCAAAGTACAAATGTTAGGAGTAAATTATTGCCAAACGCTTCTATTTAACGATTCTAAGATAGGAAAGTTTTCTGAGTGGAATTATTCAACAAGGGTTCAAGTGATTGAATTGATGGTTGGATGAATTTCTGTTTATTACGTCCTAAAATATTGAGCATGAAAAAAGCAAAATCTGACAGCTGTGAACTGTTGCATTTTATTGTTGTTGTTTGGCTCTAGTTCATATGCTATTTTTGTGATGTGGAGAAGCAAACATGTATTTTTAAACCATCATTTAAATAGAAAGGACATTAAGGGCTCATTTGGATACTACCAAATAAATAACTTTTTTTAAACTTATGTAAGTCATTAGGGCTGTACATGAACCGGGCTAGCCCGGTTAACTCGCTCGACTAGGCCCGACCCAGAACTGAGTTCGGTCCAGGACGAGCCATTTTCTTCAGCTCGAAACTGAGTTTGGGTCGAGTTCGAACAGGTCCCAGTTCAACTCGACTCGATCTGAAACTCAACTCGGCCTGGCCTGACTCGATCTGAAACCCAACTCGAGCCGTTTATATATATATATATATATATATATATATATATATATATATATATATATATATATATATATATATATATATATATATATATATATATCCTAAATCCTTACCCTAACCATTTGAGACAGAGAAGTGAGAATGCAGCCTGATCCATGAACTTGCTGTAAGGTCCGAAATTGGCCCGAACTCGCCCGATTACTAATCGGGCTGAGTTCGGGCTGGACATGTTAGCCTGGTGACCGGGCAGGGCCGGGTTGAGCCCAGTTTGACTTGGTTCGGCCTGATGTACACCCCTATAAGTCATTAAGTTACTTTTCTTAATTAAGTTAGTTTTCACTATTAAACTAGAATAAGTAACTTTAGAAAATACACCTTATTTATTTCAATCTGTTTTTTTTTTTTTTTTTTTTTTTTTTTTTTTTTTTTTTTTAATATTTTATTTTATTTTATTTTATTTTAATTCTTCTAAAAGCAAATTATTTTCTTTGTTTTTGTTGGTCACACAGAAGGTTGTTGATATTTGCAACCCAACCTGTTGCTGGGTATATAGACTTAGTTAACGTGAGCACTAACACTAACTTAATGTATCACTAGTGGGCCGCCCGTTTGTGGACCCCACTGATGTATGTGATGCTCACATCGTCCACCCATTTTCAGGCCCAAACTGTGGCAGATTTAAATCTCAGACATGGGGCCCACCATCTTACGGTGGTGACCAAGCACCTACCGCTGAAACCTCCCTCTGAAGTTCCACAATGCCATATGTGTTGGATCATTACTCTCCATCCCATTTGTGACTTTGTCAGGTCCTTTTGAGTGTGGGTCTAACCACGTGGGACAGTAGGACCCACTATAATTTTGAGAAATCCACATTGTCCATCAAATTAACCCCACCATTAACAGCAAGAAGCAATGACACCCACCATTGCACATGCTCCAATTGTCCACACAAATGGAAACAGTTTGGAGGATAAGCATGGTTTTATACATTGTTTACTATCATTTGGTCCACCTAATTCACTGACTGAGGTAATTTTTGAGTACTTGCCTACGAATGGAGCTAATTTTTTTGTCATTGGCCTAACATGGGGTGGTGCACCTTGTGGATGGGTGAGTTTTACATAAACATCAAAGGGGCCCACCCACCCATTTGATGATAAGGTAGCGTTGATGATAGTGGAATGATAATTATATTGATTAATGAGACAGCTTTTTGAAAACCTTTTCTAAAAAGGTAATGAAATGTAAGTTTTGTATTAACTAGGTAGTCTTCTGTAAATTTCATGTTAAAATATACAGGTTTTTCTAAATTTCTTAAATAACAAAGGAATTTTACATAAAACCTACATGCTTAATATGAAATTTGCATTCCAATACTCTTTTCAAAAAGGTTTTTCAGAAATTACCCCATTAAAGTATCTTCCCTTACATTTGGAGCAAGGTTGGCAGGGCAAGCAAAGGGGCGGTGGTTGGGTAGTCGATTGGTTGAGGCCGCGGTGATGTTTATGTTGAATCCACCTGGGATGGGTCATTACTCATGGCTTAGTGGTAGTTTCACAAGGGTTTCAACACTGAGGTCCATGGGTTTTAGTACCCATTCTGGTGTGCGTGGGTGTGTGAAGGAAAAATAAATAAAAAATCCACCTCCAACCACCAGGTACGTCACCTCAAGTTAGACCCTGGGTCCACAAATTAATCCTCTTAAAGATTCAAGTGGACCAGAAAAAGTATACATGGCAACACTCTCCTTTTGAACTATTTCCCTTAGTGTAGCCTCACCTGCATTACAAATTGCCCTGATTTTTGAGCCTAGGGCATAAATTTGTGTGCTATTTAATAGTTAGAGTGGATTTCACATCATTCTGGCCATCTAAAAATCAAGGGGAACTTCTCTCTACCAATTATTTCCTTTGATGTGGTCTGCCTGAGTTAAGGTTCAGCCTAATGTTTTGGACCTATGTCTATTCTATCAATACACATCTAATGGTAGGAGTGGATCTAACATGCCCGTCATAATAAGTGCATAAAAAATAAGGGTACGCTTCATTAAATATTACTTCTTTTAAATATATTAGCCAGATCTCTATTTTTTTAACAGTTGGGCAGGGACGCTTACCCTTTTTTTAAACTAGCCCATCTTGATGTTTATGCAAACCCACTCCATTCAATATTAGATGCCTAATCTCATGTTAGACTTAGGACTAAAAGATTAAGCTGACCTTATTCAAGTGGCCCTATCAGATGAAAACAGTTGAACAGGAACTTACCCTTATTTTTACGGGCCCATCTTGATGTTTATGCAAAACCCACTCCATTCATTAGATGCCTCATCTCATGTTAGGCCTAGGACTAAAAGATTAAGATGACCTTATTCGAGTGGCCCCGTCAAAGGAAAAGAGTTGCAATTTTGATTTTTACAGAGGCCACTGTGATAACTATAGGAAATTCAATCCAACCATTAGATGCCACACCAACATTTAGGTTGGAGACATAAAAACTAGTCCCATTCATTATTCAGGTGCCCATGGCTCGGTGAGCCATTCAATTCATGTGATGGGCGGACCGTAGGTGGACAGTAGCTCACCAACTTTGGTAGATCTTAGCCATCCAATGTTGGGCCTTTTTTTCAGTTGAAGTAAACCAATGCTGTATTTCTTTTCTTTTATCTCCTTGTTGCAGGCTACCAATTGAAGGATTAGGATTGTGCAAATGAGGAGATATTTGCATCAAGCTCCTTGCACCGTGGGGCTGAATCAGATCATCGATCCGGATCACCCAACCGTTGGGCCTTCTACAAACAGAGGATGCGAGGATACTATGCAAACACGCAACTCAGGAGAAAATGAAGAGGTGATTACTGCACCCGTGCGTACGTGGCGAAGTTGTCATGCTCTGGACCTTCATCAGGTCGGGCCCACCGTAAATATGCCTTGGACCAAAATCAGACTATCCGCTCATCAGGTGGTACACAAGTTTCTTGTAGTAGCCCATTCTTCTGATGCAGGAGCACTTGAAGAATGGTCCCGCCCAACATTTTTATGGTGGCCCCACGTGATGAACGCACCTGATCATTTATACGAACCAATCACAATTTAGTTCAACGCATTTGTCTGTATACGCGCTGCGATTACGATTACGTATTCAAGGAACAGGAATAATATCATACATGGTCCCCTATCTTCATAGGAAGTCCATCCCTTTTCAATTCTGACAGATGGGGCTCAGGGTTTTCTAATCCAGACCATTGATCTGTTTAGGATAACCATCTAATTAGCATGTTGCATGAATTTATCCGATTAGAAGATCCAAACAGTCAATACTATGACCTTTTGCATCTGAACGTGTATGATTGCTGTATTTCTCTTATTGGGAATCCATTGGTAGGCCACAAAGTGAGAGATTAGGATTTTAGGAATCCATCGATAGGCCACGAAGAGAGAAATTAGGATTGTCACGCATGTAGAGGATATTTACAAGGACTGCTCTACCCGCTGTGAGGCTCAACATACCAATGGTCTGGATTAACGGATAGATTCTACTAATAAAGCCATATAAACGGTCAATGATTCAGTCCATGTATCATATCAGTGGGCAATCATGACACGGAGAAGAGCCTCAAGGGATATAACGAGAGGAAGATAAAAGCTTTAAATTCATGAGATCATTATTATTATTATTATTATTTTATGTTAATAATGAAAAAAAAACTAAAATTTGTAATTACCAATAGTAAAATTCTAACTTAATAAAAGTACTAATTTTAACAAAATAGGATAAGCTTTTCTAGAAGAGTTTTAAGCATGATTACAAGTAATTTCTAAAATTTAAAATTTAAAAAAAAAAAAAAAAAAAAAAATCAAAATATAAAACTTCAAAAATTTAAAATTATTAAAAATAGTAAAATTTTCCTAAAATCTCATTTTTAACTGGAATTGTGCGTTTCCATGCAAGACGAATTGACATGACCTACATAGTGAGGCAGTCGACACTGGATGGCCCATTACGGTACAAATTGATAGGTTGTGCGTTTTCGTAACATTAGTTTAATGTATCACCAGTTGACCCCCGCTGACATATGTGATGCTCACACGGTCCATCATTTTCAGGCCCAAACTGTGGTAGATTTAAATCTCAGATGTAGGCCTCACCATCTACAAATGGTAGTGACGAAGCACCCACCGCTGTAAGAGTACCACCCTGCCATATGTGTTAGATCATCACTGTCCATCCCCTTCGTCAGATCCTTTTGAGTGTGGGCCGGTCCAACTACGTGAGACCGTGGGACCAAACATAATTTTGAGGAATCCACATTATCCATAAAATTACACCACTAACAACAGGAAGCGATGATACTCACCGTTGCACATGCCCTGATGGCCCACCTCTCTGTACATGTTATATATCTATGCCATCCATCCGCTTTCCTGACGTCCACCACCATAGCCTCCTTAGTGTCTACTGAAATGGGGCCCACAGCTGGGACCCACTGTAATTTGCTTGTTATCCGAGCTAATTAAGTGGGTCCCACCTGCAGAAAATACTGAGGATAAAATCTCTATCATTGAAACACTCCCGGTGTCTAGTGAGTGGACCTCACAACAGAAAACTGTGGGGATTTAAACCCATATCGTTGAAGCCCCCTGGCCCATGTTGCTATATGTGTTGTGTGACCAAGCTGGCCATCCCTTTTTCTTTCTTGTTCTTTTCTTCTGAGCTCACTTTAGGGTACCACCCAAAATTGTGAGGATTAGTGTCAAGTGGACCCACACAATGAGCGGTCCACATGAAAGGTTGGCCCAACATGTTTGGCAGTGGATAGATGTAAGGGGTACTAAGCATACTTAAGGAATAAATACTTGTATTGTTGGAAACTAAAATTTTTTACTTTTTGCCTAATAAGTATGTTGTTTACCAACCATACTTATCTCCTTAACAAGTAAAAACCAAGATAACTTGTCACATACATAAGTAGCTTATCTTGAGTAACTTACAATCCAAATGCCTTTGTCATAGGTTGGGTGGCCTTTCTTTTTTCCACGAAATGTCTAAATGTTAGGCGGCCGGCCTTTCCTTGACTTGACCTGCCCCAAACCCAGTCGATTGTCACCTCTTAACTCATAGTGCAGCTAGTTGCATCGATTCACTTGGATAGCCTGATCAATCAATCTAAACGGTCTGTTAGTTCAGAACACATTTCATGAGCTATCATACAAAAACTGCAGTTTTTGGATGATCCAATCCATCCTTAGTTTGGCCTTATTTTCTATAGCCATTCCGTTGACAAGCCAAATGTGTGCTGGATTGGTGTACCATTCGTACATAGCCCATCAAATGTGAGTTAGACTTAATGAACAGTCTAGATCAATGCATTGCCTTTTCAAGTATCCGAATCCAACTAGGGGCACTATGACTTGTAGTGCTGTCAGAGCACTGAACCATTTTTCTAATACAATGGTACAATTTTTGTTCCGCTGAATTACCAAATTTGAAAAAGGATTAGTGTATTCGTCATAAAATCAAGGGTTGGTATGGCCCACCTGATCAATCACAGATGGGCTGATTTTTATGCCTAGAACTTAAAATTTTATGTGGTATCTAATGGATGGAGTAGATTCTGTACAGTCACCATAATGGTCTCTATAAAAATCAAAGGTGAATGTCTCTCAGCCAACTGTTTTATTTGGCATGGCCCACTTGAATTACAAGCCAATATGATGTTTTGGCTTTACACCTAAAGTGGGATTACACATCTAATGGTTAGAGTAGATCTATAGTAAACATCATCTTGAGCCCCTCTAAAAATTAAATCCCTGCAGTACAGATAGATTATTTAAGAGAGAATTGTATGGGATGTCGCTGTTAGTTTTAACAGGCCCACTGCCATGTTTACGTAAGATCCACTCCAACCATTAGATATTTACTCCAATATTAGGCCTCAAGACATAAAGATAGGATTGACGTAGGTGACACCAAAGGAAATTGTTATCTTAGAGATGTTGACCCTTGATTTTTATAGCTCACCCTGATAAATATTTAAATCCACTCCAACCATTAGATTTTACACAAAAGTTTATGCATATGGAAAAAATAGCATACCCATGCATGATTCATATGGACTACACTAATGGAAACTGTTTGGAGGATAAGCATTGTTTTATACATTGTTTCCTATCATTTGGTCCACTTGATTAACTGACAGAGCTAATTTTTGGGTTCTTGTCCTAACATGGGATGAATGGAGCTAATTTTTTTTGTCATTGGCCTAACATGGGGTGGTGCACCTTGCGGATCAGGTGAGTTTTACATAAATATCATAGGGGCCCACCCACCTATTTGTTGGTAAGGCAGCATATAATAGTGGAACGATAATTATATTGATGAATGAGATAACTTTTCGAAAACCTTTCTAAAAAGGTAACGAAAGATAAGTTTTGTATTAACTAGGTAGTCTTCTGTAAATTTCAAATTAAATATAAGATTTTTCTAAATTTCTTAAATAATAAGGGGATTTTACATAGAGAACCTATATGCTATGTAATTTGAATTTCAAGTACGCTTTTTGAAAAGGTTTTCCATAAGCTACCGCATTGGAGTACCCTCCCTTATATTTGGAGCAAGGTTGGCAGGGTAAGCAAAGTGGCGGCGTTGGGTAGTGGCTTGGTTGAGGCTCCAGTGATGTTTATATATGTTAAATCCACCTTGGCTGGTTCCTTACTCATGGATTTGTGCGTGGTAGTCTCACAAGGGTTTTAACACTGAGGTCCATGGGTTTGAGTACCCATTCTGGTGTGCGTGGGTGTGTGTGAAAAATAAATCCACCTCCAACCACCAGGTACATCACCTCAAGTTAGACTCAGGGTCCACAAATCAATCCTCTCAAAGATTCAAGTGGACCAGAAAAAGTATAAACGGCAAGACTCACCTTTTGAACTATTTGCCTTAGTGTAGCCTCACCTGCATTACAAATTGCCCTGATTTTTAGGCCTCGGGCATAAATTGGTGTGATATTTAATAGTTAGAGTGGATTTCACATAATTCTCGCCATCTAAAAATCAAGCGGAACTTCTCTCTACCAATTGTTTCCTTTGATGTGTGGTCTGCCTGAGTTAAGGTTCAGCCTAATGTTTTGGACCAAGGCCTAATCTATAAATACACATCTAATTGTCGGAATGGATCTAACATACCCATCATTCTTTTAAATATATTAGCCAGATCTCTATTTTTTAACAGTTGGGCTGGGCCGCTTACCCTTTTTTTAACAGGCCCACCTAGATGTCTATGCAATCCCACTCCATTCAATATTAGATGCCTAATCTCATGTTAGTCCTATGACTACAAGATTAAGCTGAACTTATTCAAGTGGCTCTATCAGAGGAAAACAGTTGGACAGGGAGCTTACCCTTTTTTTACAGGCCCACGTCAATGTTTATGCAAAACCCACTCCATTCATTAGATGCCCAAGATTAAGCTGACCTTATTCAAGTGGCCGTATCAAAGGAAAACAGCTAGGATAGTGACGCAGGGATGAACATGATGAGGATAAATACTCCGAATCCACGGAGCTTCTCTGGACTCCTCACAGAGACTTCTCGAATCCACGAGGAAAGAAAGCAGAAAACAGAAATAATTTTTAATAATTTCGAAACTGATTAATTAATTCATAAAAACGAGTTCACAGCCCTTTAAATAGGGGTACCAAGCAATGGGAAAGAAATTAGAATCAAACTACAACTACAACTCCTAGAATTCGCGACTTACTATAAATAGTAAACTTACTATTTATAGACGGTCGTGATGTCTACTAGTGCGCAAGGTTTTCGGCCAAAAATAGTAAGTGTCCTATTTGGCTTCACCAAACCGTTCTCCTAATTATTCTAAGCTCTTTTCACGTTGGGCGCAACTCCTAAAGCCCAACGGATGAAGAGTTATAATCAAACTAAAACTTACTATTTATAGTAAAATTGAAATTAAAACAGGGAAACGACTGTCAATCCAGGGGTTTTTTTTCGCAATTCCGGGCATCGCAACCCTGCATAGCTGGGTTGGTTGGCTAAAGTAGCTCGTTCTACCCCAAAATCATATATTTTTCGTCGGCTAACTCTTCCCGGATTGCGAGATACGCCTGATTTAAGGTTTGATGGTCCAGATCACTTCCGTCGCCGACCGGGCCTTTTCTGATCCATCTTGGCCATGTAACTGTTCGCGACCCGCTCTACATCAGTCTCCTCCACTTCAAAAGAACTCGTCCTCGAGTTCTCGTCATGCTGTAGTTCATGATACTCGGTCAGGTCCGCGACATTGAAAGTCCGTGAGATCATCATGTCATCTGGAAGATCAACAACATAGGCGTTGTCATTGATCTTTCGAATGATTGGTACCGATCCAATCTTTTTATTCTTCAACTTGTTGTACGTTCCGGTCGAAAATCTTTCTTTGCGTAGATGGACCATTACTTGGTCGCCCACCTCGAACACTTTTCGTCGCCGATGCTTGTCCGCTTGCTCCTTATACTTCTCGTTCGAGGCATGTAACTTGGTTTGTACCTCCGCATGAATGCTCATGATCTTGTCTGCCATATGTTCTGCTGTAATGCTCATGCCTAGGAGCTTGGGCAGAGGGACCAAGTCTAGTGTGTGGCGAGGTACTCGTCCGTAAATAACCTGGAACGGGGATTTTCCTGTCGAGCGGTTTACCATGTTGTTGAATGCAAACTCCGCTTGAGACAAAGCCAAATCTCACTGCTTCGGTTTTTCTCCTGATATACATCGAAGGAGGTTTCCCAACATGCGATTCACAACCTCAGTTTGACCGTCAGTTTGTGGGTGGTAGGCGTTGCTGAACTGAAGTCGTGTATCAAATCGAGTCCACAAAGTCCGCCAAAAGTGGCTTATGAACTTCGTGTCACGGTCAGAAGTAATAGTCTTGGGAACCCCGTGTAGCCGCACAATTTCTCTGAAGAATAGATTTGCTACGTGTGTTGCATCGAGAGTCTTCTTGCATAGAATAAAGTGCGTCATCTTGGAGAAACGATCTACTACCACGAACACTGAATCCATGCCGCGTTGTGTTCGTGGCAGACCAAGCACGAAGTCCATTGATAAATCCTCCCAAGGACCGTCAGGCACAGGTAACGGGATGTAGAGACCCGTATTCTGAGATTGCCCCTTAGAGGTTTGACAAACATGACAACGTTGTATGGCTTTCCCCACATCACGTACTAATTGCGGCCAGTAATACCGCTCTTCCACAAGAGCTCGCGTCTTGTCTCGCCCAAGGTGTCTACTGAGGCCACCTCCATGTAGCTCCTGAATAATCTGCTCTCTCATGGAACTTTGAGGGATGCACAATCGATTCCCTTTGAAGAGAAAATCGTCCTGTATATGAAGGTCGCTGGGGTGACCTTCTTGGCACTTCATCCAAGAATCTTTGAAGTCTTCATCCTCGGCATACAGCTCCTTGAGACAGTCGAATCCGGCCACCTCGTTGCTCATTGTAACCAGTAATGATGCACGACGGCTAAGTGCATCAGCCACCTTGTTCTGCTTTCCTGACTTGTGCTTCAGAACGAACGTGAATTCCTGTAAAAACGCAACCCATCTAGCATGCACACGATTCATGTTAGTCTGACTATTAATAAACTTTAATGCTTGATGGTCAGTGTACAGAACAAACTCTCTTTGAATCAGATAATGTCGCCAATGTCGCAGCGCTTGAACAATTGCGTACAACTCAAGCTCATAAGTCGACCACTTCTTTCGGGCTTCGCTGAGCTTCTCGCTGTCGAAGGCTACCGGCCTGCCTTCCTGTGATAATACTCATCCAATTTCGATGTATGAAGTGTCACACTCAACCTCAAACAATTTGTCAAAATTAGGAAGCATTAAAATCGGTGTTGTAGATAAACGATGTTTGATCTCATGAAAGCTCTTGTCAGCTTTATCGGTCCACTGGAATGGTCCCTTTTTCATGCAATCTATTATGGGCGCGACTATGGTGCTAAAATCTCGCACAAATCGACGATAGAAAGTCGCCAACCCGTAAAAACTCCTCACCTCATGAATGTTTGTCGGGATCGGCCATTCCCTAATAGCTCGCACCTTTTCATCGTCCACACGAATGCCTGTGGACGTTACAACAAATCCTAGAAACAATAGGCTGTTAGTTAAAAAACTACACTTCTTCAAGTTGAGGTACAACTTGTTAATTTGTAGGACCTGCAGCACCTACCTGAGTGTTTCCTGTGCTCCGCCTCATCCTGGCTATATATCAATATGTCATCAAAATATACTACCACAAATCGGCCAGTGAACGGTTTTAGAACTTGATTCATCAAACGCATAAAAGTACTTGGTGCGTTTGATAGGCCGAAGGGCATGACCAGCCACTCATACAACCCTTCCTTGGTTTTGAACGCCGTTTTCCACTCATCACCGGGTCGGATATGAATCTGATGGTACCCGCTCCTTAGATCAAGTTTAGAGAACACCTTGGCCCCTTCTAGCATATCGAGCATGTCGTCCAACCGTGGTATTGGAAACCGATATTTGATGGTGATTTTGTTGATTGCCCGGCTGTCGACACACATGCGCCAGCTTCCATCTTTTTTTGGCGTTAATAATGCTGGTACGGCACATGGGCTCATGCTCTCTCTCAAGAGACCCTTACGGATCAATTCCTCCACTTGCCCCTGAAGTATCTCACACTCCTTCGGACTCATCCGATAATGAGGGCGGTTGGGCAGGCTAGCCCTAGGGATGAGGTCTATGTAATGTTGAATGTCCCTCATAGGGGGCAATCCATCAGGTAAATCTTCAGGCCAGACTTCTTTGAATTCGTTTAGCAACAGCCTTAAGCTTGGAGGGATGTTTGAGGGTTCCTCTTCCTCGCCCTTCACCACTACGGTGTATACCTCGCTAGTTTCCTTAGATTCCTCCATGAAATCCCGAATGGTCAAGAGGGAATTCTCCTCCACTCTAGAAGCTTCAGGGTGGTTCTCTGGTGCCATAGGGGCAAGGATTATTTTTCGACTATCCTTGACGAATATGTAGACATTATCTCGTCCCCGATGGGTCGCATCATGGTCCGACTGTCAGGGTCGACCGAGTAGCATATGACAAGCTTCCATGTCGACCACGTCACAAAGTATTTGATCCTTAAAATTTTTGCCAATTAAAAACGAGATAGTGCATTGTTCAGTTACCTTGGTCTCATTCACCTTTTTTATCCAGCCAATTGAGTACGGGGAAGGATGTTTCGTCGTTGGTAGCTGCAACTTGTTCACCATCACTCTTGAGACGATGTTATCACTACTACCGCTGTCTATGATCACATCACAGACCTTTCCATTGACAGTGCACCGAGTACGAAATATATTGTGTCGCTATGGATATAATTCCTTTCGTGGGGCATACAATAATCGCCTCATAACTAGAAATTCGCCACGATCCTCGCATGTCACTTCATCTCCACCTGCTATTCCTTCAGTAGTTTGTTCATGTTCATCAAAGCCATAGTTTTCTTCTGCGGCCTCATCTTCAGTGCCCCCTTCGTTTATAGTCAAGTGTGCTGCGGGACGTTGAGGGCAAGTGTTTGATAAGTGGCCTGGCTGGCCACATCGGTAATAATTGTTCGACCTTGGCCGAGCATAAGGATTTGGAACCCTACTCGGGCCCGCTGTTGTGGGTGTTGTACGTTGAGGTCTGGATGAGCCGCTCCCCGTATCACGGTTTGCGGTTGTAGGAAGTTGAGGACGTTCTCCTACTGGATCTTTTCCTCGTGCCAGCACTGGATCCTGCGTGGGACCCATCATGGGGGGTCGAGTTGAAGGATATGGACGAGCAGGAGCTCTTGTAAGTTGTGTTTCTGCCCTACTCGCCAATTGAACTGCTTCATCCACGGTCCCGACTGGGTATATCTGAACTCGGTCCTGAATTATTGGCCGCAACCCACCTATAAATCATGCCACTTTCTGTGACTCAGATTCTGACAGATCGTTTCGTGTAGCCAACCGCTGGAATTCTTCTGTGTAATCTGTGACAGTTCGATTTCCTTGTCGGCAATTTTGATATTGCTGGAATAGTATCTGCTCATAATCACTGGGGAGAAATCGTGATCGAAGAAGACGTCTCATCCGTGGCCATGATGAGATAAGCGCCTTGTTCTGACGGGCTCGTGAGAGTTGTAATTGTTCCCACCATGCAGAAGCACCAGATTTTAATTTAAACGCTACCAATTTTACCCTTTTATGATCTGGCACGTCCATGTAATCAAAATATCTCTCTACTTCAGCTAGCCAATCGAGGAAATCTTCTATACGTAATAAACCATTAAAACTAGGAAGTTCAGCCTTACCTCGGTAGTCTCTTTCAGCACGATCTAGATGATCGCCTCCATGGATTGGTCGTCGGGCAAAACCCTCATTAAGGTTTTCGTCGCTAGAACTTGAATCATCTGGTGCAGCCCTACGGTTTGCCACTGGTAGTGCTCTACGAAAATCGGGGTTGCGTCGTACAGTAACCATGGGTGGTGGAGCCACCATAGGTGGTGGAGCACAGCCTAGGGCTCGGGGCGGAAGTAGCGCATCCGCAAGACGGTCGAGCATTACCTGCAGCCCTTGTATGGTCAACCGACTCTCCCGGTGGAAAGCTTCCATTCTTTCCGAAAGATAACGAATCCCTGGATCACCGTCCACAGGATTTTGATTCATACCTTCGTTGTTTGCCATCGGCCCGAGGAAAATTCTCGCTCTGATACCAATTGACGCAAGGATGAACGTGATGAGGATAAATACTCCGAATCCACGGAGCTTCTCTGGACTCCTCACAGAGACTTCTCGAATCCACGAGGAAAGAAAGTAGAAAACAGAAATAATTTTTAATAATTTCGAAACTGATTAATTAATTCATAAAAACGAGTTCACAGCCCTTTAAATAGGGGTACCAAGCAATGGGAAAGAAATTAGAATCAAACTACAACTACAACTCCTAGAATTCGCGACTTACTATAAATAGTAAACTTACTGTTTATAGACGGTCGTGATGTCTACTAGTGCGCAAGGTTTTCAGCCAAAAATAGTAAGTGTCCTATTTGGCTTCACCAAACCGTTCTCCTAATTATTCTAAGCTCTTTTCATGTTGGGCGCAACTCCTAAAGCCCAACGGATGAAGAGTTATAATCAAACTAAAACTTACTATTTATAGTAAAATTGAAATTAAAACAGGGAAACGACCGTCAATCCAGGGGTTTTTTTCGCAATTCCGGGCGTTGTAACCCGGCGTAGCGGGGTTGGTTGGCTAAAGTAGCTCGTTCTACCCCCAAAATCATATATTTTTCGTCGGCTAACTCTTCCCGGATTGCGAGATACGCCTGATTTAAGGTCTGATGGTCCAGATCACTTCTGTCGCCGACCGGGCCTTTTATGATCCATCTTGGCCATGTAACTGTTCGCGACCCGCTCTACATCAGATAGAGAGAGTTACGATTTTGATTTTTATAGAGCCCACTCTTAAGAAATCGAATCCCATTCATTATTCATGTGCCGGTGAGAAAACTAGTCTGAAGTTTCCTTATCCGTTGAACTGTTTCTAACATTGTGGACCCCCTTGCCAAAATATCTACAAGGTCATACCTATCTGATGGACGGTTTGGCTATTGCACATGTTAGCCACCCTACTACTAATGTTCATGACCTGCCTTGTACACGCTTATGGGCTTGGCAAAGCTTAATGTGGTGACCGTTTGATCATGGAGGTGCGGACCACTTGCTCAAGCTGATAACACAATGTGCAGGGGTATGTTGGGGCCCATGGCTCGGTGAGACATAGTATTCATGTGATGGGGCGACCGTAGGTGGACCCTAGCCCACCAACTTTGGTAGATCTTAGATATCCATGTTGGGCCTTTTTTAAGTTGAAGTAAACCAATACTGTATTTCTTTATCTTCTTGCTGCAGGCTACCGATTGAAGGATTAGGATTGTGCAAATGAGGAGATATTTGCATCAAGCTCCTCGCACCGTGGGGCTGAATCAGATCATCGGTCTGGATCACCCAACCGTTGGGCCTTCTACAAACAGAGGATGCAGGATACCATGCATAGCCGCAACTCAGGAGAAAATGAAGAGGTGATTACTCCACCCGTGCGTACGTGGGAAGTTGTCATGCTCTGAACTATTATCTGGTGGGGCCCACCGTAATTATGCCTTGGACCAAAATTAGGCTAGCCACTCATCAGGGTGGTACACAATTTGGGAAGTTTCTTGTACTAGCCCATTCTTCTGATGCAGGCCATAGGCCAAAAATCGCACTCACTTAATTGGAGCACTAAGTAACTTAGGGCCGTCCATTTTAAGATCTTATGATTAATGTATAATTTTTCAGGATATATTCCATTCAAGTGGACCTCGGTGGATGCTATGCAGTCTTGTTCATTCAAGCTTACTTAAATTGAGTGGTAGACTCGGAGGAGTTTCAACATGAGGTCTTAGAAACCCATAGGTGGTGAAATCCCACTACGGCGTGCGTGGGTGTGTGGTGGGACGCAAATTAAGTACTACCCCCGCCTGTCCCTAGCTCCAAACAGACAAGTCTGTCGGTGGGTCCACCGTGATTTATCTGTACATCTAAGCCGTCTATCTCTTTTCTCAAATTATTTTAAGATATCAATACAAAAATGAGACAGATCCAACGATCAACTGGACCACACCACAGATAACTCTTGCATTTAATGCAAATGACATTTAATGTTATGTGCATTTTAATGCAACCAAGCTTATTATGTGGTGTGGTCCACTTGATCGTTAGATCTGTCTCATTTTTGTTTTGATGCCTTAAAAAAACTTGAGAAAAGGGATTGATGGCTTGGATGTACGGTGGGACCGCCCACAGACCTGCCCATTTGGAGTTAGGGAGGGGAGGGGGTAGTACGCAATCCGCGTCCGTGTGGTGGGTGGGTGTGTAAAAAAAAATAAAAAACCTGCTTTGCCTTGGATCTGCTTCATTTTTGGGGTTATATCATAAAATGATATAGCGTGGATAAGATCCATATATCACGGTGGGCCCTCACACATCTCCTGCCGGAACCTAGTCTGCCCAGGCTCCATATGTTGGAGTAGGCTCCACAGATGTCCTGCCCGGACCTAGTCTGTCTAGGCTCTATATATTACAGTGAGCCTCACATATCTCTTGCCCATACCTTGTCTGTCCAGGCCAGGGTAAGACTCAATCCGCTTCTGCTATCAAAACTTGCTCGTTTGACACTTTTCACAGCGATTTGGGATGTTTTCGTGGGTGTGTCCCATGCCCACATGAAGTTCCTTTGGTCGGAAGAGTACTTACTAGGGCTGTATACGAGTCAAGCTGGCTCGAAAAGCTCGTTCAACTCGGCTCGACTCAGCTCGGATTGACTCAGCTTGAAAGGCCGACTCAAGGCGAGTCAAGAGTGTTTACTAAAGCTTGAGTTGAGTTCAAGCCAAGTTTGACCATGGTGTATTTCAACTCAACTCGACTCCCGAGCTCAACTCAGCTCGAGTAATATATTTTAATTATATATATATATATATATATATATATATATATATATATATATATATATATATATATAAGTTTTTTTAAAAAAAAAAAGATTTTACTAAAAAACCCTACCTGTCTCCATTTCCTCTTTTTCTTTCCCTTACCCTACCGAAGTAAACTCGACTCGACTTGAGATAAACTGAACTCAAACCACTAGCTCGACTCGAACTCGACTCGAAAGCTTTGGCAAACAAGCCAAGCTTCAATGTTGAGCTCAAGGGCAAGCTCGAGCTCGAACTCGAGTATAGCATGGACGAGTCAAGCCGAGCTTGGCCCACCTCGACTCGACTCAGCTCAATGTACAGCCCTACTACTTACAGCCTACCGTGATGTCATTGTAAATTTCACCGTCCATCAGTTTTTCCAGCTCATGAAAGGACATAATTCAAAAATTAAGATAAATTCAAAAGTCAAGTGGGCCACACTACAGGAAACAGTAGGGATGGAAATGCCTACCGCTGAGATTGTTTTGATCCTACCATGATGTTTATATGCCATTCAAACTGTTCATAGGGTCATTCTAATTGAGATTAAATGAAAACAAAAACATTAGCCTGATCCAAAGTTTGTGTATCCCATCCCAGTTCACTTGAGCTTTGGGTCTGTCCCATTCTTTTGTTCATATCGGTGGGCTCCATTAGCTTCTGACAATAGCAACTTCGGGTGGGTGAGGCGGAGCCAACTAGCGTCTGGTTCTTTAGGCTGACCATCGGCAACGCAAAAACGAATAATAATAAATAAATAAATAAAAATCATGCCATTCTGTTTGAAGGAAAATGCTGATCTAATCTAATCTATCCAAAACAGTAGCCCCACCAAGTTGGGAAGCAATGTCGATCTAATCATTGTCTAGAATTAGAAAGTTTTAGTATGGATTTTCATTACTTTCCATGGTGTGGCCATATAGTAATATACTAATCGAATTAGAAAGTTTTAGTATGGATTTTCATCATTATCGTGGGACTCATCTGATGTGTGGATTAGATGGAATACACACAATGCTGTGGGCGTCTACATACTTGAACGCAGGTATTGGGTTTGGGTTAGGTTACACACGAATGCGAGATTGGCTTTATACTATCGCTAAAAATCAAACCTGAGGACTTTAATCATCTTATCCCTCCCACAAAAAAAAAAATGGAAATGAGGGAAAGTAGTCCATGGTCCAGACCACTGATCATATCTCTTACAATTTTCTAATTTGTTGCTGTCCATTGTCCCAAAAGGCATCCATCTAACAATCATAACTGTCCTAGCGGTTGACCTTTTCAAATTGATCTGACCACTGCCAATATTCTTTTCCAAACCTTTATTCGGTGTCAGATGGGTGAGAAATTCGTGATTTTGCCAATCCATAATAGGACCTACTAAACAAATGGTCCAGATCGATCATGTGCACTGGCTCATCACTTAGAGCTGTTAGAGACATCCCTTTGGGTCTTGTCTACCACATTACATAAGCCTTCCAAGGTATGGGTCCTGGAGGGCTGGGCTTTTGAGCCGGGCATAAATTTCGACCCATTGGACGCTGTACAACAGTCCATAGGCCCGTTCGGGACAAACCATTAAGGTTTGAAAGGGCAATTTTATAATATATACAATATGTAAAAGTTCTCATTTATTCTGTTACATTCTTATATTTGTTTTGTAGCCTTTGATCCATCTAAGAAAAACTAAGACTCAGGCCTAGCATAAACATTTTAGCCAGGCTCAGGCTCCAGTTAAGCTGTTTTGGTTCATCACGGGCTTGGACATGGCTGAGGTCTATGTTGTACTGGGTTTGGACAGAGTTCGGCACCTGGCCCATCGACACCCCTTTTCCTGTGAATTCTCATTATATATATTCTTAAAATAATAATAATAATAATAATAATAATAATAATAATAAAAAACTCTTACTTTAGACGTTCTCAACCCTTCCCAGAGTCGTTCTCATTGTGGTTGGAGCATATGTCTAAAATGACACCCATCGAGTTGAGCTTATGGTAGTGATTTTTTAGGGAATTCTAGGTAATGGGCTATACTATTTAGACTAGAGTGATTTAGTAAACTTGGGGCTTTTTGGAAGAAACTTAGGCAATTTTCAAGCTAAGAGTGTGAATCTCAAGCAAGGCTTTTAATAACATCCATCTAATAGAATGTTTTGATCTAAATATGTAATTATACCGTAACTTGCTTGTCGGGCTTTTAGGCCCATCTTAATATTTATACCCATATCTCAATCACCCAGGTTTAGACAGTGTACAACTGCCTGTCAACCCAGCCTGACCATGCCCATTAGGAAGGGTAATTTTGTAATATATACAATAAGCAAAACCTGTTTTGTTTTGTTGAGAGGTCATATTTATTTTGTAGCCCTTGCTCCATAAAAAACATAACCCTCGCCCAACTGTTATTTTGGCTCATCACAGGCTGGGCTGGGCCCAGGGTACATATTTTGATAGAAAACTCCATTTTTTGTTCTTTTTTTGGTAGGGGTCATTTGGCACCGTGGATTGGAGGGGATTGGAGGGGGTTTCAAATCCCCTTGGTTGTTTGGCCGCATAAAGTAACTGAGGGTTTCAAATCCGGGGGGATTTTAATCCCCTCTTTGAGGGGGGTTTGCAATCCATGGTGAGAGCTTGGATTACACCTAAAATCATTTCAATAGTTGTAGGTGTAACATGTGTGTCACTGTACACTATCATTCTATTGGGCACATGGCCCACTAATGATGATTAGCACCATCCAAACATTGTCCATATTAATCAACGATTAAAAATCGTTGGTTAGTCACTCAAACATGATCTTGTGCTTGCAGTCCATCCGAGACTTGGAATTTCATCATTTTCAGGCAAAACATATATTTCAGCGGGCTTATCACAACCATAGTGTCAAAAATTATATATCTCACTAATTAGGGATATTAAAGTTGATTTAGTAATTAAATTCATGTATATGTATTTTTGAATTAAAGTTGATTCACCGGGTGCCTGCTGGCTGCTACCTGCCGGATGAGAGAGAGAGAGAGAGAGAGAGAGAGAGAGAGAGAGAGAGAGAGAGAGAGAGAGAGAGGGTTACGTCCGCCTGCCATACAGGATGACCGATGGGTGTTGGACGGGAAGGGGTTGAGTTTTTCAGATCGGGGCATGCGGTGGGTAGAGTAGACAGGATTAGGAATTAGGTTTCTTTTATATAGCATACTCGACAACCCGAGTCGAGTTGGGTTTTGAATCGGGTCGAGTTTGACAAATCGAGTTTTGGGTCGAGTTTCTGGGTAACTCGAACTCGACTCGGTTTGAGTTCAGATTGGGCGAAGCCTACTCGGTTCGGACCGACTCACCCATTTAGTTCGGGTCAAGTCGGGTCCAAACAAGTTGAACAAGTCGAGTTAGGCGAGTCGAGTCAATCCGTGCCCAGCTCTACTTAGTGGACCATATTTATTTTGGAAAAACATTTAAAGGTCTGATCACCAACCTAATGGATGGATTGGATCTCGCACCTATATCCCATGTTGCAACATATGTTTCCATACATGAGCTTATTCCACAGACACATGTGCTTAGCAAATGATACCATTTGCAAATCATGGGCACTTTTCAAAGGGGACCTGCTAAAATAAAAGGCATTCCTATTTTTCTCATAGTTTGGAACTCCAAATTTCACACCAATAGTAGGTTGCTCCCATACATTTAATAATTTATATAGCTGAAGTGACAATGTATATGACACCCATCCCTAGAAAGGTAGGTCCCAACCTAAATATCATCAAGTGGGCCACACTTGCATTATTAAGTAATTTTTTTTCATAATATATAGTTTTCTACAGTGTTGCCAACCTGATAAATGGATATGCATGATTTTCATGCATGCCTTTAAGGTGGGCCCACAGCACAGCTTGAACAACAATTGAGCTCTAAGCCCACTATTTTGTGTGCTTGACATCCAGCCCCTAGATTAGGTATGCCTTAAATTTTAGGGCTAGATACCAAAATTCATCTCCATCCCTAAACACAAGAAATAATGCAAGAGGGGACACCAACTATAGGTTCTGTGTGCCCTCAATGGTGTGTATATTCTATCCAATCCATTCATCAAATTAGTTTAAAGTGGAGAGGATCCTTTCACACTAGCATACTTTAGAAGGCCCAGCATGTTACATGGATGTCATGTACCTTTTCATGGTCCCTACCTAAATAGCATTTACATTATTATGGTCAATTTAAAGTAGAGACGTGAACACCTATAGTGGAGGAAGCAAAGAAGTGACTTAAAGACTCATTAATAGTAGAGGGGAAGATAGTGGGGTTTATGAGGTGGTGGATGGATCACTATCTTAATAACTTTTTATTCTATTATGACTAACTTTTTCATTAAAAGACACTAAAGTAGCAACTTGCCAACTTGAAGAATCAATTGAAAAGAAAAAAAGAAAAATAGAGCCCATAGAGTGAGCAATGAATGTCAGGTACCTTTCAATCATTCATGACTAAATAGCTCGCATTAATGTAGGGCAAGATGGTAGGGTTAATGAGATGACTGATGGATTGCTTTTTGAATTACTTTCCATGCTATTGATTTAACTTTTTTTTTAAAAAAAAAAAATAATAATAATAATAAAAATTTAATGGATAAAGCAACGAGTTGAAGAATCAATAGTGGAGGGGAAGGTGGGGTTAAGAGCCAATCATGTAGTTACTTTTCATGATCTAGAGGCAACTCCCAATAGTGTATGCATTTATCCAATCTAATCTTCTGCTAAGGTTTTATTATTTACTAAGGTTTTATTTCTTTAAAATAATTGAACAGCTTGAGAGATTATTTTCATTTTGGTCATGCAAATGGATTGGTATCCCAAGATTCCTAAATCGGACAACTATAATGCCTAGACAAATAACTTAGATCCAAAGTGATGTAAAGCGGGTCGCAGACAGTTTCATGGCCAAGATGGATCAGAAAAGGCCCGGTCGACGACAGAAGTGATTCGGGCCGTCGGACCTTAGATCGGATGCATCTCATAATCCGGAATGAGTTAGCTGACGTAAAATATATGATTTTGGGGTAGAATGAGCTACTTTAGCCAACCAACCCGGCTATGCCGGGTTATGATGATCGGAATTGCAAGAAACCCCTGGATCGACGGTCGTTTCCCTGTTTTAATTTCGTTTTTACTATAAATAGTAAGTTTTAGTTTGATTATAACTCTTCATCCGCCGAGCTTTAGGAGTTGCGTCCAACGTGAAAAGAGCTTAGAATAATTAGGGGAATGGTTTGGTGAAGCCAAATAGGACACTTACTATTTTTGGCCGAAAACCTTGCACACTAGTAGACATCATGACTGTCTATAAATAGTAAGTTTACTATTTATAGTAAGTCGCGAATTCTAGGAGTTTTAGTTGTAGTTTGATTCTGATTTCTTTCTCATTGCTTGGTACCCCTATTTAAAGGGTTGTGAACTTGTTTTTATGGATCAATTTCTAATTTATTAGAATTTATTTCTATTTTCTGCTTTCTTTCCTCGTGAATTCGAGAAGTCTCTGTGAGGAGTCCAGAGAATCTCCGTGGATTCGGAGTATTTATCCTCATCACATTCATCCCTGCGTCACAAAGTGATGGCCCAAAACTATCCCAAATAATGTCATTCAGTTTGGACGACAATGATCTAGTGTTTACGTCATCTAAGTAGATGGATTACATCCATATGCTGAAATATCCTTAGCGCGTGTTTGGCCGGGTGGATTGGAAGGGATTAAATGGTATTGGGTGGATGGCATGGATTTCAAGGTAATGATGGTGTTGGGAGTGGATTCTTAAGATCCATGGGATTGCTATATCCCGGGATTGTTATATCGAGTCTGTTTGGCACGCCTGGTCAATCCCGAGATTAAACCTTCTCATCCCTTCCAATCCCTCGAACAAAACACGTCTTAGGAAAATTTGAACGGATTAGGGTGGATTGGATGGGATTTAAAGGTAGCGCTGGTGTTGTCAGTGGATTGTCTTAAGATCCATGGGATTGCTATATATCCCGGGATCAGATCACCCAGTCTGTTTGGCACGCCTGGCTAATCCCGGGATTTTAACTTCCAATCCCTTCCAATGCCATCCAATTCCTTCCAATCCGCCTGGCCAAACAGGCCCTTAGTGGCAATTGCAAAGTCTAAATCATCTGCTTGGTCACATATGCATGGCATCTAGATGGACAACCCAGATCTTACAATGTTGGTTGTCTCGATGGATGGCGGGGATCCAATAATGATGATAAAAGGATTTAGCTATTAAGATTGCTAGATCAGATGAGGGATCCAGATTTATTAATTCCATGTGAGACACGGTCCATGTGACTTTAGATACATACCACTGCTTTATATATTGATGACCATGTGTATTTTAGAATAGAATTGGAAAGTGAATGTCATGGTCTAAAGTCTTAGGTTATATGAAAATACAAACACCACTATGATAGCATGCACTTGGAACAGCACGTTGGCAATATTCTTGGTGAGATTGAGCTACTGATCAGGTAATCCTGACCGTGTAGATGCCTTTCCTCAAAGAGTCAGGCCCATCTAATCTTATAATGAGATGGGCACACCTACCTAAGTATGTGGAGACCGTCAAGCAATTCTATCATTCTTTCATTTTCATGTAGGGATTTCTGTGGCCGCTTACCTTTTCGGCCATGAACCGAAAACCTCCTGCTTTGAAAATATTTCTTAGTTATCACTGTTAGACATTAAAACACCTGATGTTAACTAGGTTTAGAAATAGGTTTTTGTAATTTGTTATTGACTTGATTGCCCTCGCTTTGATGCACTTGGCAATCTCCCCCACTACGTTGAAACGACATGCGTGCCACCTAACCTTCAATAGTACATGGGGCCACCTTGTTGTTTGTGAGAAATCCATATTTCCATCTGTTTTTTACCGCTAATTCTAAGGTACGCGTCCCAAAATGAGGCAGATTCAGAGTTCGGTGTAGGCCCACGATGGCCCCGAGAAGTTTCTACGGTGGGGTTCAATCCCCACTGTTTCTACGCGTTTCGCCCGTCTGGGTTTAAATGTTCATCAAACCTATGACCGGGACATTAATTGAGGTTAATTTCCATGCTAGCCTAACCAGACCCTATGTGGGGCCTCTTTGATGATTTTCAGAAATCCACAACGTTCTTTTATTATTTTTTTAGATCATTTTATTTCATAGGCATAAAAGTAAGGCAGATCCACGATCATAGTGGGCCCAGATGGCCTTAGGATTTTTCAACGGTGGGAGTTCCATCCCATTCTTTCCTTTCATGTGGCCTACTGGAGCCTAGTATCAGCCTCATTTCACGGCTGTTGCCAAAATCTGATATAGAAAAACAGATGGACAGAATGGATTTATCACACACATCCTGTGGCCACAGGAATGTGTCAACAGCCGGTGTTCACTTCAATTCCCACTGTTTCATGCTCGTTTCGCCCACTTGAAGTTTAGATTGACCTCAATTTTTGGTTTAAAATAAGGTTAGCAAAATGGATGGATAGAGTGGATTTGTCACAAACATTATGGTGGGTCCTAGAGAAACCCTCACCCTCCATACTAAAATATCCACCAAACCTCCTGCTCACGTTGGTTACCATTGCCAACCTATATGAGTATGCTGAGATGGGAAAATGGGAGGGCATGCAGTGCCGTTATTTGGCAAGGGTAAAATCATGAGAGCAGTGAAACAGTAATTTTTACGGTTAAACAGGTATATAACGGACATTTCAATAGTTAGCAGTTTCATCCGTCCCTCATTCATTACTATAAGTGGCTACAAGACTTATCTGAAATAGGTGGCGGCTTGGAAAAATCCCTTTATGTAAATATCTGACTAGACGTGACTTGTGTGGTAGGGTATCTCGAAGATGGTGACCCCTCCTTATGACCTGACGTCATCTGCAAACATGGTGACTACTTTGATGAGTGGCTCTGCTCTCTTACTTTACACGTATTACTTTTAAAACTTTATAAGCCCATGATGTGATATATGTAACATCCACTCCATCCATCATGTTATTTTCTGGATTTGGGGACCTTGGGAAGAAAAACCAAGGTATATAACGGACATTTCAATAGTTAGCAGTTTCATCCGTCCCTCATTCATTACTATAAGTGGCTACAAGACCTATCTGAAATAGGTGGCGGCTTGGAAAAATCCCTTTATGTAAATATCTGACTAGACCTGACTTGTGTGGTAGGGTATCTGGAAGATGGTGACCACTCCAGACGACCTGACGTCATCTGCAAACATGGTGACTACTTTGATGAGTGGCTCTGCTCTCCTACTTTACACGTATTACTTTTAAAACTTTATAAGCCCATGATGTGATATATGTAACATCCACTCCATCTATCATGTTATTTTGTGGATTTGGGGACCTTGGGAAGAAAAACCAACCAGAGATCCACAACTCAAGTAGACCACACTACAGGAAACAATGAGGATGGGATGCCAACCATAAGTTTGTGTAGAGGGACACAATGATTTGTATCTTTCATCAAAGTTGTTAGCCAATTACCTTATTAGAGTCTCCTGCTTATTGGATGAGCTGGTAGAGACGCTGTAGAATTTGGCAAGGCCCAGATTTACATGTAGAACATTGTCTGGCCCACATAGGTTGAGGGTTTAATGCACTTATTAAAAAGGTGTCACAGACAATTCCAGAGTAAGCTAGCTTATGCCTAGCCCTTGAGTTGCAATGTGTGATAGGGAGAACTGTATAAACAAAAATCTCTGTGGGGCTCACCATGGTGTTTGTGTGACATCCGCAGCTTCCACCATCAATTTCTTTAGCCCATGTTATATGGTTGGGCCCAAAACTAAGGTGGATCTAAACTCCAACTGGGCCACACCATTAGGAACAATATGTATAGAAACTTTGTTGGGCTCACTTGCTGTTTATATGCCATTCAACCCGTTAATGTATTGTTAACTTAATGCACCGCTACACTGTGTGGCCCACTGCTTGGTACATTTCACCTATTGTGCCTAGTGGGTAGTCTTTCTGTATAGTGGCTAGCCGGGCATCTTTTTCCTTGCAAAAGGAGAAGGTAATGATTTAAAGAGCCAATGAGATTCTAAGCATATATTCATGATAAAAGTAGTAAAAGTAGTAGAAGTTGATATGAATGCCAACAGCATTCAGTCTTGCTCTATGTAGCCTAAAGACCAATAATATAAATATTGAACACACAATACCATAAGCAAAAAAAAAAAAAGTAAGGCTCACAGCACGATGGATGGATGTTAAGTACTTCTTCATGATTTTTATCAAAGTAACTTTCTCAATATCATAACTAATTTTAGCGACTTAAAGTGTCAATAGAAAAGCAAGGCCCTTAAAACTTAAAGTGTTAATAGAAAAGCAAGGCCCTTAAAACAAGATAGTCCAAGAGATGGATGGTGTGGATAAGACACATATATCACAATGGGCCCCATAAATTTTACCTTTTCCCCCTCGGGTTTGGGTCACATGGTTATGGTATCGAGATAGACAGTCCAGATTTAACAATGTTGGTTGTCTCAATGGATGGCAGTGATCCAACAATGATGATCAAAGGATTTGGTTGTTAAGATTGCTAGGTCAGATGGATGGTTCAGATTCAGTAATTCCATATGGGCCATGATCCATGTGGCATCGGATTAATCAAACCAATGCTTTCTATATTCATAACCATGTGAACCAGTCTCTTTACAGTAGGATTGAAGCAGGTAGATGTCATGGTCTTTAGCTTATGTCAGAAAACAGAGACCACTGTGATAGCATGCACTTGGAACCTGCGCATTGGCAATCTTGGAGAGATTGAGGCATTGAGCTGCTAACCAGGCAATCCTGACCTTGTAGATGCCTTTCCTCAAAGAAACAGGCCCATCTAATAATGAGATTGGCACACCTGCCTAAGAATGTGCAGGCCGTCAATCAAGGGAGCAGATTAGGTGAGACCAGGACTCACCCAGATGGTGCAGCCCTTAGTGACGCTCACCTTGATGTATGTATTTTGTATCCACATTCTCCATCCATTTTTTTTTTTTCCATGTCATTTTAGTGCATTATCTAAAAATTGAATCAAATCCGATTATCAGGGAAACCATACCATAGGAAATAGTCTACTATAAAAAACTTCTTAGAGTGCACCTTAATGTTTTTCCTATCATTTAATTATTTGCCAGCCAATCTACTAATAAAGGGGAATACCAAATATCAGCATGATTCAAAACTTTTGTTGCGCATTAATGGTCAATCATCACTATTTTCTATGGTCCATTTGATGGTTCGATTTGCTTTATTTTTTTAATTATATAATGTCTTAAAATGACCTGGAAAAATGGATAGACAACGTGAATACCTGTCTTGACTGAGTCCGGGTCGCACCTAATTGTCTCACTCAATCAAAGGAATTTTCATGGAAATGGCCCCATGGTTTGATTTAGTGCTAGAGAGTGACCTCTCTTTTCAGTTTCTTATTTATTTATATCTCCCGCAGCATTTGAATTTTTTAGGAACAAGAATGCCTCTGTTGCATTGAGAGATGGTACGAAAGTTGCTTCATGGAGAATCTAGAAAGTTCCTTTTTAACCATTGGATAAATATTCCTTTTTAACCATTATAAATGAAAGTCATTGTACCGTCCTTAGCTCCACGGTATAATAGACACATCTAGCTACTTTTCCAAACCGTTCATTTTTGTATACATTGTGGTAAAAAAGAAGAAGAGAAAGACACAGCCTTAAATTTTATTAGTTTTTCACCTGTCTTACAATTCTTTACCACGTAGGATAAGGTGTCAATGAAACTTTGCTAGTATACCTTGTAGCTCATATTATTTATTTACCGTAATTTATGAACTTTGTGTGTATTGTTTGTTAACCATGATTCATGAACCCAATTGATCGAAATAGACAAATGAAGGCCAAGAAAGAAAGGAATAAAAGAAAAAAAAAAAAGAAAAAAAAGTGGATGAGACCCTGAAATTCATTGATGCTTGTTGCTTGACCCGTTGAGATAAGTGGTTCAAATTTACTTGTCTCACAATCGTGGTGAAAAAGAAGAAGAGAAAAGCACAACATTAAATTTTATGGGTTTTTAACCTGTCTTACAATTCTTTGCCACATGGGATAAGGTAACCCTGAAACTTTACTGATATATGTTGTAGCTCATACTATTTATTAAACATAATTCATGAACTTGGTATATTGTTTGTTAACCATAATTCATGAACCCAATTGAAATAAAGAAATGAAGGCCAAGAAAGAAAGGAATAAAGAAAAAAGTAAAAAAATAAAATAAAATAGATATATGAGACCCTTTTACATAAATAAATAAAATCATCGATTGGCATGGTGATGCTTGTTGCTTGACCTATTGAGATAAGTGATCAAAAGTGTGGGACATACAAACATTGTGGACCATTCTTAGCTTTTTCTACCCGGTCCATTATTTTTAGATAGCTTTAACCTACTTTAGCAACTTGCAGAAAAGCAACAATGTCCACATTGAAGTAGATCAGTGTTAAGATTTCGGAGAGCATTTGGAAATTGAAGTGCATTGAACCTCACATCTAATTAAAATTATGCGTATACACTGTGAGGTAATTAATTTGTGTTTGTAAGATAGAGATGGGAAGTGGGACACTTGATGCCACCCATCTTGAATGGTCACTACCAATGATATCTATTCATGTAGTCTATTGAGGACAAAATCTGGATGGCTCTCCACTCTGACTCACGAACTCCAAACCGCTTCCACGTCACAAACCTGCACACTTACAATGAGTAAAGGAAACCCTGATCTAAGCAAGGGACCCTCCGATGCCTAAGTTAGGTCAAAGGAATTTGGGTCTAAGTTCGGGTGCAGTAGGAGAGTGCAAGATGTTGCGTACCTGTAGCAATGGAGTCCCATTATATTTATACTTGCGTGTTGGGTGATCCGTGTCCATTAATCTCGACACGATTTACTCAATCAGTTGGATACTGTGATCGTGGAGATTTCGACCGTAATTCAGGGATTATGTAGCATATCGTGTCTTAGAGGAGCGTATCCGCAGGCGGGATATCTGGTCATGTCTGCGTAAGGCAGTTTCTTAGTTAGGTGCCCGGGACATTCACGTATAACCTTGGCTTCGAATCTAGGTCGGGAACCAAGGTACTTCCTACTCCAAGCCTTGGACCTTGACTAGTGAATAGATATGACCCCTTTGTCGAGTTACCAAACGAGACGGCTAGAGGCCGAGGCAGGCTTCGGCTTGGAACGAGGGTGGACCCAGCCCCCTTTGTTCAGCAATCATACTACACCTCTGAGGTCTCTTCTCTAGACTCCGAGGTAGGTAGCGGACTTGATTCGTTGAGTCAGATCGATTTCCCCATATAACATAGTCAATGTATGAAAATAGGGCAAAGTTTATCCCATTCATCTAGAAGCCTAAGCCGAGCTTTTATATTACACCATGGATATAAGAGGAAGTGGGTCCTACTGTGTTGTGCACCATACATGCCTCCACATGATCATATATATGTGGAATTTATGAACTGTAGATACATGGACCACACTCTTTTTTTTTTCTTTTTTCTTTTTTTTTTTTTTTTTTTTTTTTTTTTTAAATGTAGATAGACCTCAAGTGTTGAAACGAGGTATCTCCACTCAGTCTGCCAGTTGAGCTATGGATCTGGGTGTAGATGGACCCCACTCTGTATATGCCTAAAAAAGAAAAGATCTGGTTAGTCAACTTATCAGGTTGGCCATGGTGAACGAAATAAATAGATGGCAAAAGATCATATCTGTGCTTGCATGCATTTGTTCCAGCAAGTGCGCGCACTCTCTCGGCACTCAACACACACTTGACCAAAAAAAAAAGAAGCACGCATGTGAGATGGGAGCCACTCACTTGGCCATTCTCACGGTGAAGATTCCTAATTGACTTAAAGATCCAGGTCCTTATCAATCATTCACATCTTGGTACGTACATGTCTGGGCCTGATCTGTGAGACAAGGAACAAGGGCGTAGACAAAGTGGTGACTGCCTGATGAGTGGCTCTCATCTTTGTTAGGCTGATCTGAGCCGCTCATCCTTTAATTATGATAGCATAGATGGGTTGCCTACAAGGATCAGGCCATTATGAATATCAGAATCCGGACGATTGCTTGCGATGAGTGCGGCTTCATTGAATCCCTGACTGTGGAGCCCACCTTGATGGATGCACCTTACATTCATGCTGTCCATCTGTTTTTACACCTCATTTTAAGGCATGAGGAAAAAAAATTGCAGCAGATCTAGCTGGAACACACCACAGAAACCAGTGGTGATTGACCATCAAAAACTTCTTGTGGGCTGTAAAAGTATTAGATCAAGCTTATGTTTGTGTGATCTCCTCATCCAGTTCTTTGTGACGCTATCAACAGTTTGGATAGCAAATGAAAATTACAGTAGCTACGAATAAGTTTTTAATGATGTATATTCAATCATCCTGTTTCCTGTGTTGTCGTCAACCTAAGATTATTATCAAATTAATTTTTGGGATCAACTCTTAAAATGAGCTGTTAAAACGGATGGATGGCGTGGATGTAGGTAACAAACATCAAGTTGGGCCCACAGTCAAGATTTATGATCACAACCGAAGTACCGAGAAGGATTGCGTGGTGTGTGCTACACGCCGCTGATGACCTAGTTCTGTGGGACTCAACATGATGTATGTGTTATATCCAGACTGTCCATCCATTTTACAAGACCATTTTAGGTTATGGCTCCAAAAATAAGGCAGATCAAAAGCTCTATTGGACCACAATACAGAAAAGTGTAGGTTGAATGTCTGCCATTAAAAACCTCGAAGGGTATATGAGTTTTGAATCAATCGCATATTAGTGTTTTTCCTTCTTTCAAGTCTGTGTGGCTTCATGAACAGGTTGGATAGCAAATAAATGTCATTGTGGGCTCAATAAAGTTTCAATGGTAGAGTTTCCTAACTCTTTTTATGGTGTGCTCCATGGATCTACCTCATTTTTTGACACATCCCCCTAAAATGCTATCATAGAATGGACAGACAGCATAGATAACATGTATCACGGTGGAGTCTACAGAAATTAATAATCGTCAACACAACATCGAGCACGTTGGTGTGTTGCACAACACGTAATCAGCATCCACGCTTACTCGTACAGGGACGGACATGGACCTGGCAGCGACTCTGTGGGGCCATTTTGACTTGTCAGCCAATGCAACGCCTTGAAAATCGGGGGTCAAGTAGGAACTTAACTCCCGAGTTCCAACGCATGACTTATGCAACATATGAAATGATGACTGTATGTTGTCTGTATTAGTGCATGAAACATGAATAAGATTAAGCCAAATCAGCAAAACATAATCCAGGGACAGTTATAATACGCAAGCGGAAGACTGAAATGAATATATATAACTGTATAAACCAGTGTATGTCCCCAACATATGTTTGCATTGCCAGGTCAAGGATTACAAGTGTAGTTCCAAAATATACGAAATGTGTAGTATTCTCTATTCATAATCCCAGAAAGAAGTCCCGCCAGTCAGGCCACAGCTCACAAGAACTCGCCTGAAGTCTGCATATAGGAGAAGGCCTCCTCGTCCTCCTCGAAGTCTGGCTCCGCCTCGTAGGCATCGCCACCACCTGCATCTAAGACAGGGTCTGGTTGGTGTGCACAACACCGTCCCGTAACGTGGGAGTGAGTGATCAACTCAGTGGAACAATAAAGCAAAGGTTAACATGTTATCAATTCAATCAAGCGGTAATGATAAAGCAGTAAATCACACATCCCTAAGTACTCTTATTAATGCAAGTATGGTATGTATGTATGATGCATGCCCTCGCCTACGCTCCCTCAGCGACTCCTTACGATCGCGACATGCCACACTCCCTCAGTGCTTGACCATCAACGCCAAAAGCACACGCAATGCGGTGCATGAACATGATTACCAAGTTCTTTATTAGTCATTTTCATACAACATGATTGGGAAACTAAGGTACCTCCCTTATATCAATTCCCAAACAAGGATCCATTCCAGGGTCGTCAGTCCTAGTAAACTCATACGATGATACGGTTCTAGGTCACTGCAAAGGGCTCGTCGCCTTATCAGTGCAGGCCTAGTTATACTCTAGTTGCTACGGAAAGGCTCGTTGCCTCACCGCAGTCTCAGAGTATGCTCGAGGTCACTACAAAGGGCTCGTCACCTTATCAGTGTAGGCCGACAGCTCGAATACAGTGTCCCATACCACCGTATTCGGCTCACGAGTCTGGGTTGCTCAATGGTCACTACGAGGAAGCTCGTCACCACAGCGTAGGCCGACAGCTTGACCACGGTGTCCCATACCACCATGTCCGTCTCATGAGTCTTAGCGGATCAAGGTATCAAGGTTAACAGGGATTTCACTGGTGAGTTTGGTACCCTAGGTTCAAGTAGAAGCGACCATACATGGTTAACATACATCGGGCAAATCGGGTTGTTTGACGGCTCGACTAGCACGAGCGCACATCGAGTTGAACGACATGAAGTGCATAAGCACTCCGTGTGGCCTAACTACTGTCGCCAACCGACATACGACTCGAGTTCATCAGGCGCGTCTCATGTGGCGGATCAAGGACAGCCACTCATTCAAGTCCTATTACCGATTGCCTGGACTATATAATAGCCCCAAACACATTCAATTACATTGATCTAACATATGAGATACTCAAAGCAGTAATGGAACAATGATTCAAAACATACAATCAGTTGAGCATGCTATGAAGTACAATATCAACATGAATTTGAAAATATTCAATTCATAATCAAACAGATAGCTGAATATATCATACATGGAGAAAACATACACATCGCTACAGTAATTGAAAATCTTATCTCAACACCCAATTAAAGAAGAACTCATAAGTACTTACTCATACAGACATGTTTACATACACTTAGTCTACACCTCACATTATACATGACATATAGTAGTTAGAATACGTATTATGGCAAGTCCTTTCTTCAAAGGATTGCCGCCCATATAACAATCACATACCCACGACGATTAGTCGTGGCATACACTAATGCATAGTTTATACTCACTTAGACAATTTCACAAACACTTAGGCTACAACTTGTACATACACAACGTATGTTAATACAACAGGTATTAGGCTAATCCGTTCACCCAGAAGTTGATACACATGCATCTAGCATACATATACAACAATTAATCATGGCAAGCACAAATCCGTATTTCATACGTATACGGTATTTTCTACAAATACGAGGAATACAGTATATTCAACATAGTTAACGTATATCTGAAAAACGAAACGGACAACACTTTGTACATGTGCAATAGCATCCACGTCAATAATATATCATTAACTGACATTGAAAGCCTTGAAAACCATAACCTATACGTTTAAAGTACGCACCTTTCGTCGGTAAACGCGTAACGAATTCAGTTTGTTCACTCACGCTCCGTCTACGGCCCAACGACAATCTATTTCATGAAATAGGTTAGCTATTTCATTACTTTAACTAATTGAAACCCTAAAACGGATTAGAGTTAAGTTTTCTTACCTAATAACGGGATTGGTATCGCCGAAAAAGCGACATGGTAGTCGTAGTTAGGCACGTAGATAAGTGGGTTTGAATCCCAGGAAGAAACTCCAACAATCCCTCACACTTTCTCTCTCTTTCCTTCTCTTTTTCTCTCTTCTCTCTCCTAGATTTAGGAAATTTGTATGAAATGAGAGAAAGAGGGTTTAAGGTCTTTATATAGGCCCAAAACTGATGGGAATGGCCCCAAGGCCATGGTATACTTCAATTATAGCCAAAATCCATCTGTTTCGGCTCAACGGAGCACTTCCGGAGCCCCCCCTTGAGCCAAAGGTCGGACTTAAGCTCACTGACCTTGGATCTAGGTCGAGTTAAGTTTTCGTTCCAATCGGGTTCCCAGATCACACGTGGTGGACCAGTTTCAGTCAACGGTCACCGAAACTTGATCAGGGTTACAAGTACACTGCCATGTATGAGAAATTTCTCCTGATTCGGGGGTGTATTAGGGTCATATTCTGACGGTCTGATTGCTTATATTCGTCCTGCAAGTGACGAGTCTCAGAGTACTTAAATTTAGATTCATTTATAAAGAAAACCACATTTTCTCACACTCTTCGCTTCGGGCTCAAGCGAATAGCCTTGGGACACTATCTGGAGTTGATTTCCGAGATGGTTGTCAAGTCCAGCAAAGCGGTCTTAACTATATAATTTCGTAGTAACCGGACTTTCTACGTGCGGTCCAGATCTAATACGGAGTTTCAATGTGCTCCCGAGAGCAACTAGGTAATGAGATGGATCCTAGATTTTAGGGTAACTTAGCGTCAATGATTCTACAAGTTTTGAGTCTTGCAGATCATATTTAAAGTGGATCGAGCGGATTTCGTAACTAATCTAGTTTAACACTTAGTTAAACTCGTCTAATTTTTAAAGGATTTAGTCCTTAGTGATTTCTGGCTGAGGCGGCACTCGAGTCTCAGTACGGATTTTTGCAAGACGTTACATCCAAAAAGGACGCAGCTTTAAAGGCACAGGTGGGAAATCGCGTCTACTTTATCCGCACCTTTATTTCATCATATTGGACCTTTTTGTGTAGATTCAACATCCTTCAACGGCAAAATTTCCTCTGAAGGTCTTTCGCATGAACTTCCTCACAAGAAAGTTTAGTAAGGCTTCACGTGATACTTAGAGAATCCACTTGTCTTTTCATATTGTTTTAAGACTTGCCCAAGAATTAAGAGGGCTTGGCCATTGGAAAAAGTGGTTAGAGACATGACTACAATGGAAATCTCTTTGGCCTCCACTCTGATGTTTATGTAGCTCCCAGACCTTTGATAAAGTAAATGGGATTGCCTACTTCTTCTTCTTCTTCTTCTTCTTCTTCTTCTTCTTCTTCTTCTTCTTTTTTTTTTTTTTTTTTTTTGACACACGCATAGACACCCCCACACACTCACGCTAGTGGCATTTCACCACCTATGGGCACTCGGATTGCCTACTTACTAAGTAAGATTTTATCGTACTGAGTAAATTCTGTTGGGCCCATTCTGAATGTATGTGTTTTATCCACGCCGTCCATCTATTTTTATTGATCATTTTAAGAGTTGAGCCCAAAATTGAAGCATATCCAAAAGACCAAAACTCAAGTGGATCATAACACATGAAGCATTGGGAATAATGATTTCCACTTTTGAAACTTTTATAAGGCCTACAGTGATGTTTATTTGTCATCCAACCTATTCATAAGATCACAAAAATAAAGATGAAGGAAAAAACATAAATATTAGCCTTATTCAAATTTTTTGTGGTGCCTATGAATTATTCAATAGTAGAAGTTCATTTCTGATGTAGAACGTGCCATAGAGATATTCCCAGCATAGTTGAGCCAAAAGGAGGTGGACCATAAATTGACCATAACTTTTGATACGGGTATTGTTACGGGGCGTACAACCTATCAATCTTTACTGAAATGGGCCATCCGAGGTGAACCGACCCATAAGGTGGGTCGCATCTGTCCGTTTCGTCAGAAAACGCGCGCTTTCAGCTTAAAAACGAATTTGTAGAAAATTTTTACTATTTTTATTAATTCCGATTTTTTAATATTTTTTAGAGTTTTGGATTTTCTTTCCTTATAGAAATAACTTTTAGTTATACTAGGACTCTTCTAGAGAAAGTTTATTTGTAATTTTTATTTTTAGAAATTAAGCCTTAGAAGAGTTTTATTAGAATTAGGATTTTTATTAGAGTTAGAATTTTGCTATTTTTGGTAATTACGAATTTTAGTTTATTTATTTTTCTATATTAATGGTGTAAGGAGACACAGTAGGGAGATTATTAATGATCAATTAATCAAATTTGAATTTCTTAGAATTTATTTCTATTGTCTATTTTCTTTCCTCGTAGATTCGAGAAGTCTCTGTGAGGAGTCCAGAGAAGCTCCGTGGATTCGGAGTAGTTATCCTCGTCACGTTCATCCCTACGTCAATTGGTATCAGAGCAAGGTTTCCCCTCGGGCCGATGACAAACAATGAAGGTATGAATCAAAATCCGGTGGACGGTGATCCATGGATTCATTATCTTTTGGAAAGAATGGAAGCTTTCCACCGGGAGAGTCAGTTGACCATGCAAGGGCTGCAGGCAACCCTTAACCTTATTGTGGATGCGATAATTCTGCCCCGAGTTCAAAGTGATGTTCAACCGCTCGTGGCCGCTGTACGATACAACCTCGATTTCTATAAAGCACCATTAGATGATAGTAAATCATAGGCCACCACTTCGATTATGAGGAAGTCGTTATACATGCCAAAGGTAGAAATAGAATTACAGCGAGACAACATCTTTCGAATAAGGTGCACTGCATACAAAAAAGTCTGCAATGTGATCATCGATGTCAGGAGCGATGAGAATTTCGTGTCGAAAATAATGGTGGAAAAGCTACAACTAAAAACAGAAAGACACCCATCTCCATACACGATTGGATGGATCAAGGAGGTCAATAAAACAGAGGTAACTGAATGATGCCGTATATCTTTTTCCATTGGTAAATATTATAAGGATGAAGTAATGTGTGACGTGGTCGACATGGAATCCTCCCACATGTTGCTTGGTCAACCTTGGTAAAATAATACTAATGCTACACATAGGGATCGGGATAACCTATTTATCTTTATTAAAGATGGTAAAAAGATTATCATCGGCCCTATTGGAAGGGAGAACCAACCTAAGACTTCTAGAGTTGAGGAACAGTCTCTTACAACTGAACAGGCTTTTGTTAAACAATCTGAGGAAACAAGACATATATATCCATTAGTTGAAAAGAAAGAATATATGGATCCTGTGAATATCCCAGAAGATTTGAAGCCAATGTTGCAAGAGTTCAAGAAGATTGTGCTCGATGAACCCCCCAATAAGTCGCCTCCCATACGAGATATACAAAATCACGTTGATCCCGTCTCAGGGGCAAATCCGCCCAATTGCCTACATTATCAGAAAAAATATGAGATCTTAAAGACAGATGTGAAGGAACTGATCAATATTAGTCAAGTCAAGGAAAGCATGAGTACATGTATTGTGTCAGATGTGAAAGAACTGATCAATATTAGTCAAGTCAAGGAAAGCATGAGTACATGTATTGTGTCAGCTCAAGAGCTCCAAGTACAAAAAAAGGGCTAATGAACATCGGCATCAGAAATTATCTCAGACTCATGTGCCAAGTCTCTTGCATAACTCGAGGACGAGTTTTTTTCAAGTGGAGGGGTCTGATGTAGAGCGTGTCACAGAGATATTCCCAGCATGGTCGAGTTAAAAGGAGGTGGACCATAAATTGACCATAACTTTTGATCCGGGTATTGTTACAGGGTGTACAACCTATCAATCTTTACTAAAATGGGTCCTCCGAGGTGAACCGATCCACAAAGTGGGTCGCATCTGTCCGTTTCGTCAGAAAACGCGCATTTTCAGCTCAAAAATGAATTTGTAGAAATTTTTACTATTTTTAGTAATTCCGATTTTTAAATATTTTTTAGAGTTTTAGATTTTCTTTCCTTATAAAAATAACTTTTAGTTATACTAGGACTCTTCTAGAGAAAGTTTATTTGTAATTTTTATTTTTAGAAATTAGGCCTTAGAAGAGTTTTATTAGAATTAGGATTTTTATTAGAGTTAGAATTTTGCTATTTTTGGTAATTACGAATTTTAGTTTATTTATTTTTTCTATATTAATGGTGTAAGGAGACACAGTAGGGAAATTATCAATGATCAATTAATCAATTTTGAATTTCTTAGAATTTATTTCTATTTTCTGCTTTCTTTCCTCATGGATTTGGGAAGTCTCTATGAGGAGTCCAGAGAAGCTCCGTGGATTCGGAGTAGTTATCCTCATCACGTTCATCCCTGCGTCAATTTCTAACTGTTTCATATGGTGTCGTCCACTTTAGCTTTGGATATAGTTCATTTTTGGGCTCAAGACTTAAAATTATCTACTAATATGGGTTGACTGAGTGGATAAAATACGTAAATCATGATGGTCCCCATAGAGTTTACTTGGTACAATTAGTATACTGAATTACTAGTACGCAATCCACTACCTTCGCAAGGAGATCCTACCGGATGAAATGAAAACACAAAACACTGGCCATATCCAAAACCTCTAGCCCAACTAATGCTTCAACGGTGAACATTCAATCCTCACTGTTACCTATCTCGCAACCCACATGAGTTTTGGATCTACCTTGATTTTTTGGCCAATGTCCAAAATTGATCTAGAAAAATGAATAGATGAGATGGATTTCTCACAAACATCACAGTGTGCTACACCTAGCTTCTCATCTCAGGTATTTCAAGGCTTTCGCAGGCAATTCGTGTCGTGCCGTGCCGTGCCGTGCCTTATTCCCACGTTGATTCCTAGCCAAAGCCTCTCCCAAGAGCTTACTGCCATGTGAAACTAGGTGAGACTAACCAAGAGTCCATCTGTTTTTTAGGACATGATCCAAAAATTGATGGAAATCCAAAATTCATCTGCACCATATGACAAAGGATTGGACGTCCATGAGGCTACAAGTTTTGGACAATTTTAATTGTTTGTGTTTTTAGTTCATCCAAGTAGGAATGACCTTATGAACGGCGTGGATGGCATATAAACATTGCAGTGACCCTGGGGAGGTTTCAACGGTAAGAATTTACTTACCATCATTTTCTTGTCATACAACTCATTTGAGTTTTGGATTTGTATTTTTTTTAGGCCCATATCATAACATGATCTGGAAAAACAGATGGACACAATGGATTTACCACAAACATCACAGTGAGCTAGGGCTGAAAGTCGGGCGGGTTGGGTTGGGTTGGGTCGGGTTGGTGCTCAACCCTAACCCAACCCAAGGTTCCTATACCTCAACCCTAACCCCAACCCAATGTTCCTATACCTCAACCTTAACCCCAACCCAACCCAACCTCGGGTTGGGAATTCTCAACCCAAGCCCAACCCAAGCGGGCTCGGTTGGGTTGATCGGGTTGGTCGGGTGCATACGTGCTAATATTTTCGTTATTACTTAGTTTATTATATTTCAATATAGGATTTATTTTTTGTATCTATGATTTTATTAATTATATATGTTATGGGGAAATCTGACTCAACGAATCAAGTCCGCTACCTACCTTGGAGTCTAGAGAAGAGACCTCGGAGGTGTATGATTGGTGAGCAAAGGGGGCCGGGTCCACCCTTGGTCCAAGCCGAAGCCTGCCTCGGCCTCTAGCCGTCTCGTTTGGTAACTCGACAAAGGGGTCATATCTATTCACTAGTCAAGGTCCGAGGCTTGCGGTCGGGAGCACCTTTGTTCCTGACCTAGATCCGAGGCCGAGGCTATACGTGAATGTCCCGGGCGCCTAACTAAGAAACTACCTTACGTGGACATGACTGGATATCCCGCTCGCGGACGCTCCTCTAAGACGCGATACGCTACATAATCCTTGGATTACGGTCGAAATCTCCACGATCACAGTATCCAACTGATTGAGTAAATCATGCCGAGATTAACGGACACAGATCACCCAACACGCAGGTACAAATATAATGGTACTCCATTACTACAGGTATGCAACATCTTGCACTCTCCTACTACACCCGAACTTAGACCCAGATTCTATTGACCTGACTTAGGCATCGGAGGGTCCCCTGCTTAGATCAGGGTCTCCTTTGCTTGTTGTAATTGTGCAGGTTCGTGACGTGGATGCAATGGTGGGATTGTTCTCCCCCTTTTTTTCAATCATTGGCAAAGGGTTAGTAGGCAGTAAGAGAGCATTATATGACTAAAGTCGAAGCATTTAAAGTGCTTAGGAGAATCAATGTAGAAGAAGCTTAATTTTAACACAAAAAACAGTCAAATCATGATATATATCATCATAAGAGCAATGCCGAAGCTTGGCATAAATAAAATATTCTAAAACTATCATCCAAAAAGTATTTGGCCCATCCATGGGCAGTATAAAAAAGTATAGTATCCAAAGAAAATTAGCGATCATCATATACACACACAAGCTTAAGACACACAGCCAAAAAGATATATATGCCCTAAGCTTAACATATCAACAAATGTATGTGATGAAAAGAAAATCACACTATGGTGAAGGGTGTGCATTATGAGGAAGTGTATCATCATGGTGGCAAGTCAACAAGTCTACAATGTGCTAAGCCCTGTACTGTAAGGTCGCTACCATTTGCTCGAGTCTTGAGAGTCTCTCCTTCGTGCACATCATACGCTCCTCCTGACGATCAAAACGGTCCTCAAGATGCGCCTGCCTACGAAGAACTGCACCAACACGATCCTGATGTCATTTAGAGCGTTGCGCATGCATGGAGTTAGGAGTCGATGGAATGACTGGCGGCGGTCATACCTCATCCTCAGTACCTATTTCGGTCTCGGCTTGCGTCGTATCCTCATTCGGTTCACCCAGATGCAGGTGATATTTCAAAATCATCCGCTTGATGTTGAGTTTGGTAAATTTTTGTAAAGGAAACACAGGATCATTGGTGACAGGCAAGCCCAACTCTTGGCTCATGACGCAAATAATATGTGGAAAAGGAAAATGAGTTGGTCTTGTACTATGGACAACTACGGCGAGTTGGTGGACAATTAGGGACGGAAGACACAACTTAACCCTGGAAGCAACACTATAAAGGACTAAGAGCATGAAGGGAGTGAGGTCGACTCGGTTATTTTAAATAAATATCCTTAAATACATGGAAAATTTAAATAAACATGTAAACACAAGCTTAATTTCAAAGAAATAATCATGCATAGAATGAAATCAGTAATTAAACATGTACATAGGGGACATGCGGCGAAATTTTTCCTATTTGTTTCAGAATTTAGGGAATGTGTCATAATTTTATGTTTATAAATAACAGGAATTAAGGCAATGTAAGGATCTCAGGCTATTGAGAGCCCAAGTTCCGCCCAAATCGAAAAATGTTTGAAACAACACTCCTATTCCACAATTAACATACATGCAACTGACATGCAAGCAAATTCTACACTCATAATCACTAATTTCGGCCTAGATTTGATGAACGGCCCCCTATAGCTAATGGTCTGCACCTAGGGGTTGCCAAAGGCTTGTGGAGTGGCTTTTGGGGTGCCGAACTCGTGGGTTGATGCATCGGAGCCTGTGTCACATGGATTTATAGCTTAGGACACATGCATGTGGCTCATATTGCTGAAATTAGGGAGATGATAGGGTGGTTACCTTTTTGGATCGCAGCAAATCCCCTCTTGTGGCGGTGGAGATATGGTTTCCGGCGTGATGTCGTGGTAAAAGAGGGAATTCTCCCTCCCCCCGTTTGCTGAAAAAATTGTAAGAGAGGGTGGGAGAGGATTTTAAGAGCTTATATAGCCTGGAAGTTAACCCAATTAGCCCTAGGGAGGCTAGTCCTAATGCATATACCCTTAGTGGGTGCATTTCTAGTCCATGGGGCTGTCCTAGTGGCCACCTGGCCTATTGTGCTATGGAATAGGTGTCCCATAGTTAGATGAAGGGTTGTCCCAAGTTTAATGGCAAACAGATGAGTCAATTGATTGTAGGGGCCCGATTTATGATCGACGGTCACTGATGATTGATCGGGCCCGCAATTATATGAATATGAGAAGGGAAATATCCCTGACTTATGGCCCGAGTTTGATTGCAATTCAATGGTTGGAAAGTCTCAACTTCACCGTTTTAGTGGTAGGGTCAACTCACTTAAGTTTCAGGTTTCAAGTCCTGGAGAGTCGCGCCTTTCAAGCTATATCTTCATGGTCCAAGTTGTGCAGTTTAGGGCATCGTTTAGGCCCCCACCAACGATGGACATCAAGTCCAGTGAGATGGACATTATTCTATAATTCAGAACTAGTGTCCTACTAATGAGCGGTTATAACTTGTTCGGGTAATCAGGGCATTTTTGGAATTAATTAGATATGGAGATTTCTTGGGTGCAGTTATTAGGGTCTGGATTAACTAAGTTCACAGTGTGGCCTATTCGAAATAAGCAAAAATGGTCATTTGGTCAGATCACTCTAGATAATTAGTTCTTAGGCTAAATGAGTGACCGGGTTGATTTAGTCCATTAGTCAAGATCCAAGCCATAGCTGGCTCGACTTTGAGTAGATCTTTAATTTACTTACGATTATCATGATTAGTTGACGATGGGTCAATTAGATTTTGGGCCTTGGTTGAACAAATCATGGGACTAAACTCGATGTTTAAGTGACCAGTCAGATTCGTTGGCTTTCTACAGTTGATCAATTTTATTTGTACGGTTCTTTATCGGTAACAGCCGCATATAGGCTCACTTCGAGCGTCAAGGGTCACTAAGTGACGATGTGGCTAGTTATAAAAAAAATAAAAAATTTAAGGATTTTTGGCAATCCAAAATAGCGAAAGTTCAGGATTTTGTAGCATCAAGGATCTAAAATAGGCGGCAGCCCTGCCCATTACGTGGCCCTCTCTCTATCATCCCTCTCTAAGAAATCTACTGCAATGAATAGTTGCGCGGGATGAATAGTTGCATGGATGAATACTGTCGCAATAAATAGTGTTGTAATGAATAGTTACGTTGGATGAATAGTTGCATGGGATGAATAGTGCTGTGATGAATAGTTGCGCAGGATGAATAGTTACACAGGTGAATAATGTTATGCAGAATGGGGCCCATGGCATGAAAATTGATGTCTCACATGTGGAAAAGCCTATAAATACCCCTTCCCCTCTCATTTACAACATCATCAAAGGTTTTAGAGAAGTGTCAGGAGAGAGAGAGAGAGAGAGAGAGAGAGAGAGAGAGAGAGAGAGAGAATAAGTATTGAGAGGATGAATTGTGCGGACCAGCGCAACTCAGGATGAGTTATGCGGTCCAGCACAACTCAAGATGAGTTGTGCGGACCTGTGCAACAAACAAATGTCAGATTGAAGCGAGGATCTTGAACCCACACAACACCTCTGTCGTTTCGACAGATACAAAATATGTCGAAATGCTGCTGAAATTGTCATTGAACTACTTCTCCTTTCATGCTTGCACTAATTCTATATACTTTGTTTTAGAATCAAGGGAGAAATGTAAATATAAACAAACTCAGAATTGATAAAATCTATAATGATAAATGTTCTTCTATTTTCTTTGTTGTTATTGAATGATAAATCCCCAAACCAAACACATTCATTTCTTGTCAAAACACCCACAAAGGCCAACCACACGTAAGCCCTATGTTATTAGCGATGGCGATTTGTCATTTACGGGCGATTTATCATTTATGGCAGCGGTGAGTGCCCACGAAGGCCAACCATGCATAAACTCTATGTTATCAGTGATGGTAAGTTATCATTTACGGCAATTGTGAGAGCCAGTGGCTAAAAGCCCACGTGGCCAAATGGCCATGAAAGCCAACCGTGCATAAGACCTACTATGTCTCCAACTCATCGTATATTATATGGACAGTAGTGAAAAGTCAATAGCTCTAAAAAGCCGTGAAGGCAATCACATACTTAAACCTATGTGGACAACGAAGAGAGATAGTGGCTAAAAGCCCAAAGAGCCAAAAGTCCAAGAAGGCTAACCACGCATAAGACCTATGCTGCCTGTATCACTCTTTGACAGTGTCATGAGGATGGGTTATAGAAAATGCTCCCTTATGAATGGGTCTGGGTTATGTAGACGAAGAAAAAGTGGGCCATAGTATGAGATTTTTGGTTCATCTCTAGATAGGCCAACCATGCATAAGACCCCTAAGGTTCTTGGCTAGATTTTAATAGAAACTCAGGGGGAATGGTTGACCTCTAAATGAGTTCCCACCTCATCGATGATTGGCAGCCTTGGATCTGGTACCCAAACATATAGCCTTGTGATCCCCATGAACACTAGAGACTTACTGAGGCCAACCCTGCATGTAAATCCTACTGAGTTCACCACCTCGATAGCTTCATTAAGCCCCTCTGATGGACAGCGGTTTGTGAACTCTCCATGCTGTGGTGGTTCAGTGAACTCCTGAGAGTTATAAAGGCCATTTGCATAGGTCTTATTTGCTCAAACTACTTAAGATCTTAAAAACTATGTTTGCTCCAACTACTCAAGAGCCTAAATTGTGTTTGCTCTAACTACTTAAAAGCTTAAACCGTGTGTGACACCTTAGGTACTAACTGAACTCCAAAATAGTTCCGCCCATTGAAAATAAGTATCATGTAGGGAATACTAACAAAAGAACATTCTACTAGTGCATTATATTTCTAAGTTGTGCATCATACTAAAATGTGCAATTAAAGCCCTGAATCGATGCATGAAAAGTTTGACATACATACACGTATATTTTAATCATATTATGCTTTCGAAATTATAAGAGTGCAAGTAAAATATGAACATCTACTATCACAAGGCATTTATGCTTAGAAATTACTCTGAAAATGATGTTGAAATGTCATATATGAGAAAATAACGATACATATCAATTATGAAAATATTATAATTCCTCTGAAACACCCAAGGTGGTTATGTATTTCTGCAAATCTTGCTTGAATTGCACTTGGGTAGTTGCAGTATCTAATTCAGCATCAACAATAAGTCTGGCCTGATCTGGGATGCCGGCCAACTCCTGCTCTTAGGAAACTATCGCAACTTGCTCTCTTGAAAGCTTCGACTTCTCAAGATCAGCAATAGGAGTGTTGTCTTCCATATATCAACATTGATCTTTCTGATATTCAGTTCTTCCTCCTACCTCTAGAGTCCAAGATCAGCTATCTACTCATTGAGCCTGGTTATAAACTAGACCATGCAAAAACTGCTACATGTGGCTACCCCAATAGTCATAAACGGCTAACCACTAAGTTTAAACGACTAGTATGCACCTAGTTTTAATTCCGACATTCAAAATGTCAGAAACTATCAAATAATGGCTAGTTTCTCACCAACAGTTAGAAATTGTCAATTGTAGTTATGACGTTAGACTAAAACGTCCAATTACCCTACCCTATATAAATTAAGCTTGGCCGGTTCATTTCAATATCCCAAACCACTCGACTCATTCTCTCACATGAACCAATAAAGCTCTAAGTGTTCTTTGATCAAGCCAAGTCCACAAGAACTATACTAGTGCAGTGGTCTAAGCCAACAATTTCATTTTCTATCTTTCTTTCTAACTTGAGAATTTTCCATTAAATTTTCATTTGCCAGCAAATTGTATTTACGGAGTTTCACTAGTAGTTTCTTCGTGCTTGCTGAACGTGAAACCACACAAGGGCTTGTCATATCCTAAAAGCTATTCACCCGCAACATATTACTACTCTCAATTACTTTAAGAATGGAAGAATAAAGTTTTAAGGATAGCGTGAATACGTGTGCCTCACCATGTCTTTAATATTTTTAGTTTTCTTTTTCTCTTATTTTTTCATGATTATTATAAATTTATAATTTGAGAATATCATATTCTCAACAAGCAAATAGCACCAAATCCACGCGAAGCGCTCAGGCCTGGCACATCAAGAAGACACATCTCGCAGTGCGATGAGTAACAACCACGTGCCTCTCTTAACCGTGTCATGTACGTTCATGAAGGTATCCTTCAGGGTAAGGCGCTCGAAAGGATCCAGTGCGGATTGCGTGGGACTTGTTGTCAACTAAGAAGAAAAGTTATAAATAAATAAATAAATAAAACGAAGCTAAGTCTCGTGTACCTGTATAACTGACGCTAACATATACTTACGTGCGTGACTTCAAGTCAATATATACTTACGTGCGCGACTTCAAGTCTACGTGTCCTTGCATACCCCTAAATGGGGAGGAGCATAACCACATACTCGGAATCGGTGGTAACCCCTCTGGTACCAAGATTCTTTTTGGTTGGCTGGAAACGCTCCGCGGGCCTTATCATGTAGTGTTTTATACATGTCAATCATCTATTTTTAGGGATAATTTTAGTGCATGAGTTAAAAAAAATTGACAGATCCAGTTTTAAAGCGGACTACACCGTAAGAAAAAGTAATGATTTAACTCCCACCATTAAAAACAATATGTGGGACAAAATATGTGGGTCCCGATATGTGGGTCAAAATATGTGATTTAACTCCCACCATTGGCGAACAACATGTGGGACAACATGTGGGTCACGAATGTCCTGGTTCAAACTCATGTAGTGCTTATAAAAGGTTTCAATCAAGTTGATAATTTTGTTTCTCCTCTTCTCGAGGTCTGTAAAATAAACATTAGGGTTATCCTTTGGAGGTTTTTAACGGTGGACATTCAATCACTTTTATTTTCCCGGTGTGGTCCACCTGAGAATTGGAGCTGGTGTGGGTAGGTGTCGTTTCAAAGACGGTCGCTGACGCTTGTCGAGTTGTAGTAACGGTTCAAAGAAGATCAAAGTTACATGGCACCAAAATGATGTATTTATTATATCCACACCGTTCATTCATTGTTTTTTGAAATCATTATGCTGCATGAGCTAGAAAATATTCATATGCAAGGCTCAACTGGACCACACAACAAATAGCAGTGGAGATAATGATTTTCACCATTACGAGAGCCCACTGTTACGTTTATTTTCCATACAATCTGTTCATAAGGTTTTTTTTTTTTTTTTTTTTTTTTTTTTTTTTTTTTTTTTTTTTAAATGACATGGATGAAGAGGAAAAACAAATATCATATTGATCCAAAACTTCCGTGACCCCACAAGGGTTTTGAATGGTAGACATTCAATCCCCCATTGCTTTTTGGGGTGAGGCCCACTTGATCTTTAGATCTATTCTATTTTTCAGCTAAAGATTTATGATCGGCTCACCAAATGGATAGGAGGTTGGATATAACATATAACTTATGATGGGACTCACATAACTTGGTGGCGTCAACACACCCTACATCGGTAGTGTGTGGTAGAAGGAAGCGGATTGCGTACCGAGTAACACATTTTGATAAGCGTACTGAGTAAATTCTGTGGGCCCACTGTAATCTATATATTTTATCCACTCTGTACATCTATTTTAGCATATAAGTTTAGAGCTTGAGACAAGAAATAAAGTATATCCAAAGCTCAAATGGAACACACCACAGGAAATAGTGTGAATTCATTGTATACCATTGAAAAATACTTAGGGCCACAGAAGTTAAATATCAAGCTGATATTTATATTTTTTCCCTTCATCTGTGTCATCTTATGAATAGTTTGGATAACAAATAAACATTATTGTAGGCCCAAGAAAAGTTTCAACGGTGGAAATCATTATTCCCAGTGTTTCCTAGTCCAATTGAGTTTTTAATATGCTGTAGTTTTGGGATCAACACTTGAAATGAGCTGAAAAAACGGATGGACGGCGTGGATAAACCACATACATTCACTGTGGGCCCAACAGAGTTTACTCAGTACGAAAAAGCCCATCTGCTCCGTCCGTTGAGCATTGATTTTCAGAAAATGCCATTTTTAAGCTTGAGTAAAAACCCGTTGAAAAGATATAAAAACGCGAAAAACACGGAGAAAGAAAGAAAGAAAGGGTGTCGGTGAGAGAGTGTGGTAAGAGAAAGTTTTTTTTTTTTTTTTTTTTAAGATTTCCCCATCTGCCTTTATAATCTGACCACAAATCCCTTTCCACTGTATATTGGAATCGTAGATTTTGTTCAAACAGAAGGTTAAAAAGGTAAATAAAAAGATCAGGTTTCAATTCCAACCGGCTGGACCTTAAGTTGAGGTCCATCCGGATAAAACCTTCCATTCTATCATATTGATGAGAAATCCAATCCTACCAATAGATTGGACCGTCTATGAGGCTAACATTCTGCAAAAAAAGATCCATGCATTCATTGTGTGGACCACATTATGGAAAGCAATTTCTATCCATTGATAAATGAAAAAATACACCGTCGATGAGATGATGTGGCTGATTTTTTTACAGCGTGATTCTTAACGTGTCTCGTCTACAACCTGTAAACCAATCTCCATTCTCGTTCACAGCTGTATTCTATTTACCTTGAGTCGGGATCCCGAATCATGATTGCATAAGCTTAATGCTACTCGCGGGAGTAGGATTTCGAATCGCGCTCCTGCCGATCGAGCAGGAACGTGTGTGAGTTAAGGTGGCATACATGAGTGCGACGTATTTTCTATATGTACGAGGCTCTGCTGCATACACGTAGTATTTGGCTCAAATCCAAACGGACTGGAACATTATGATCAAGGTAGATGGGCCATATGCTCGAAATCTGATTTACTAAACGGTTATGATTGAAGATTTGTTTTTTGTTGAAGTTGGACTGTTTACTAATTTTAATTTCACCGATGCCCATTGATAAGGCTATCATGCGTTCCATATCATTTTTGGACTACAATCTATTGATGGTGGTCACTGACATTTGGATGGCTTGGATATGAGGTTCACGCTACGTGTACCACGCTGGGAACCTAGCATGTATCTTAGTTGTAATGTCTCTCAATGCACGCTACATCAGAGTCTGCAGGCATTCTGTGGCCCACCTGATTACCAAACCGTCTTGACTTTCAAGTTACGGGACAACCGCCCAAATAGCGGCTCTAATCTCTCACACGTAATCACATGGGCACATGTACAGAGAGTAATCTCCGTTGGATACCCGTGCGAGTAGCCAAATTACTGCTAGTACAACACATATAACATGACATCCATCAATAAGCATGTGAAAGTGTCTCTCGTGGTCGCGGATTGCATACTGAGTCACTTAGTTCCAGGTCACGTCTGTTCGGTTCGAATCCTATTGGTTCGAGTATTTCGATTAAATTTGTCCGGATAAACTTATATCCAGATCTGACTCGAAAAACAATTGGATTTAGATTATCACACTTAATCAGGCTCAATTTAAGCCGTTGGTTCTATTCAAAATGGGTCAGGTCAAAAATGCCCACCTCTACTGGCACATGAGTCAGAGATCTCGACCGTTCATCAGTTTCAGTACTATATGGAACGTGGAACGGTCCATGCTGATCAAATAGGCGGAACTTGTACAGGCAAAATGGCCTTATCCCTGACACGCGTGTACAATTCTGTGATTGTTTTGCCTCAAAGAAGTAGGACGGTCCACATGATGAATGTACTATACGTGATTTTTGGCATTGCAAGTCCCTATGCGAACCGAAGCGGATTGGCTGGTGTACCACACAGCAGCTATATAGCTGCTGTGTTGACGTCAGCAAGTTAGTGGGTTCCATCATGAGATATGTATTATATCCAAACTGTACATTCATTTTTGTATTAAGGCTTGAACCGGCAAATATTACAGACATAAAGATTAATAGACCACACTGCAAAAAGCAGTGGGGGATTGAGCGTCTACCATTGAAACCCTTTTGGGGGTCACAAAAGTTTAAGATCAATATGAAATTTGTTTTTCCTCTTTATCTATGTATTTTTTACCTTATTAATAGGTTGGATGGAAAATAAACGTCATGGTGGGCCCTACGAATTTTTTAAGGTGAAAATCATCATCATCGCTACTATTTTTGGTGCGGTTCATTTGATTTTTGGATATGATTAATTTTTTTCTAATGCTCTAAAATAATCTCAAATAATGGATGAAAGGTGTGAATATAATAAATACATAATTGTGGGGCCACATAACTTTGATCTCCTTTGAACCATTTGTACAACTCGGAGCTCGAGGAGAGTCGGCGCTCATCTTCGCACGCACGTATGTGTGTGGTACACCAGCCAATTCGCTTCTCGTGGAGACGGATTGGCTACTCCCCCTTGACACCAGCCAGTGGCTGGTGGTTGGTGGCTCTGTGGGCCCCACCATGATGTATGTGTTTCATCCATTCGGTTCATCATTTTTACATATCATTTTTAGTGATTTTAAAAACAATTTTAGGGATATAAATCTTAGGTGGACCATACCACAGGAAAACAATAACGATTGGATATTAAAATCCTCCTTAAGGCACACTGTACTTTTATTTGACATTTAATCTGTTGATTAGGTCATAAATACCCAGATGAAGGGAAAATATAAATATCAACTTGATCCAAAACTTTCGCCCCTGAAACGTTTTTAATGGTCAACGTTCATTAACACTGTTTCCTATAATGTGGTTCACTTGCGATCGAGATATAACTCATTTTTTCTATTAAATCTAAAATGATCAATTAAAATATATGGACGGTATGGATGAAACACATACATCATGGTGGAGCCCACAGAGCACCGACCACCAGCCAATGGCTGGTGGCAGGGGGAGTAGCCAATCCGTTTCATGTGCGAACGGCCCAAATTTCTGACACGTGTGCCGTATGCGGGGATCTCTGATACATTTCTGTCCCTGCAAATTGGCACCGGGCACTACGGTTTGAACAGGGCAGATTAAGGCCCGTGTCTTTCAACAGTACAGATTAAACGACGCGTAGCAACGTGTCTTTTTCAAGCGGCCTTTTGAGCGAAACGGGAAGAAAAGATCATTTTGAGCCTTTACAGAGTTATTTTGGCTTTTCTTCGAGGGGGAATTATCGTCATCCCAGGTCCGAGGATATGTACAGTTATTATCTGATTTTCGTTTTATATAAGTGGGGCCCCATAAAGAAATCTAGTCCGTTGGTCCATTGGTCCCATTGTGTATAGACCCTCCAAATAGGCGATCCTAACCTTTCATCTTGTGTCCTTCAAGTAACATGGCCAAGTACGAAAATATATCAGTGGTCCGCATCCAAGTACGAAAATATAGACCAAAAATGAATTATATATAATGTTCAATTGGACCACACCACATGAAACAGTTGAATTGAGCATCTATTGTTCAAAAATTCATGAGACCACGGAAGTTTTAGATCAAGCGTATATCCGTGTTTTCCTTCATTCATATCTTTATAATATTATTAACAGTTTTGATGATAATAAATATTACATTGGGGCGGTGGAATCATTATCTCCATTGTTTTTTGTGTTATGATTCACTTGATCTTTGGATATGCTTTAATTTTGGGCTCAATCCTTAAATTTTATGGAAAACGGATAGATGGCATAAATAGGCCACATACATTCAAGGAGGTGGACCCAACGGAGTTTACTCAGTACGTTAAGAGCCCTACTGAGTAAAACTCAGTACGCAATCCGATTTCAGCCAATCCGCTTCCAATTTTAGGAGAAAACGCTAAAATTATCTTTAAAAATGGGAAAACTGATGAACGATGTGCATAAAACACGTACATCATGTTGGCCACACAGAGCACCGACCACTAGCCAGCGCCTGTTGCAGCGTCACTAGTGGAAGCGGATTGCGTCCTGAGCGACGACCTACCTCATTTTTGGTATACTGCCCGTAAAATTATCTGAGAAAGTGGATAAACCCTTACATCACGGTGGGCCGCACAGTAGTACGCAACTGGCTTCCGTCACTAGCCAAACCGCGTCCGACTTCAC
>JAJHSJ010000015.1:22878087-22951988 GCA_021015155.1 Magnolia officinalis
AACTCCAGAGGACCGATATTGAAGAATTTACATGCCAAGGATCCGAGAAAATCAAGTCGTTCACGTTAAAGAGGCCTGAAATTGGTGCAAAATGCAAGATCACATGGTTCCCGCCATCCGATTGACTCGAAACTTCATATATGTGATGGGGGCCGTAAATTAACCGTACATATTAAATTTCAATCATTGAAGATCTCGGGAAGTGATCCAACGGACAAATCAGCCCACAAACCGTTGATACTGAGCCCACCTACAATCTGGATATGCTTCAAATTTGGTCTCATCCGGTTTTATGAGGTGAGAAAACAGATGGTCGGATTAGATTTTCCATAACTATCATGGTGGACCCCACATGAGTTGAGTGTGCATAGTGCACAAGTGCACTAGCTGTGTATGGCAACGAAGAGCCAGTCAAACCCAGCTTTGACCGACTCTTCTTCACAGAAACAGAAAATTCCGTTTCTTTCAACAGCGTCCGCACTAACCAGAATGGGTTTTGATAGTGGACCCCACCCATCATCCAAACGGATGATCCGGACCGTCCATATGCTCCATAGGGATGGGAAGATCCTATCCATGGTAGGATTTTGGCCCCATGCATACGAAAACACGTGGATCGTCGAAAAACGCCAGATGGACGGTGAATTGATTTATACAGTGGACCGCACAAAAACTCCATGGAAACTACTCCTTCCTGACTGAAATTGCGCCAGGAATCCAATGAACGGGTCGGATTTCCACGAATATATCACTGTGGGGACCACCGAACACGTCAGCGTCGGTTTTCAAATTTCAAAACGGAAATTTCCGTTTTTCTGCGAACGGACGCTGTCCGTTTTTGCGGGAGTTTGTGGACCCCACTCGTCACCCATACGGCTGATCCAAGCCGTCCACCGTGTAGAGGGGTTCGAAAGCTTCAAAACCATGCTGATACTTTACACCCATGCGTGCACACGTGTGCGGTACAGAGGCCACAAACGGACTGCCCTGCAATGTTTAAAACTGATCTTTTCGTGATTTCTTCTCTGGGCCGCGTCAATGGACATTCAAAACCACCCATTCTTGACTGAAATTTCGTTCTGAATGCAATGGACGGGGTGGATTTCCCAGAAAACACTTCTATGGGGCCCACCGATCACGACAGCGAAAGGGTGCGAAAGGTTTCGCACATATTAGGAAATCCGGTTTTCCAGGTGATTTTGGGCCACCATCTTTGATCATATGGTAGATCTGAACCTTTCATCATGTAGAGGACCCAAGAAAGTCCTAAGAGACGGTGTTGTTTTGAAATTTGAGCGAGGAAAGTGTCGTGTTTCGAGGCCCCGAACTTGGCTGCGAAAAGACTTTCGTTGCGCGTGCGACAGCTTTCCAAATCCGATTTTCTCCACTCCAGCAGCTATAAAAAGGATTTTTGGACGTGAGGAGCACAACATCGAAGGCCTTGGACGAAGAATCTCATGTGAGAGAGAGAAAGACAGGGAGAGAAGAAAGAGTTTTGTTGTTTTTCTTTGGTTATGCTTTTCTTCTCAAATTTCTGATGAGATCTAGCCCATCCATGTGTGGCTAAACCTCTTAGCTAGGGCTAAGAGGTGAAGCTTGTGGCGTGATGGGACCGATTCTATGGTGTTGATTTATGGTTATGAACTGACGTTTGGTTTAGTTTGATTAATTGAAATAATCATAGTTTTTAATGATTTGTTGTGACTTAAATTACAATAGATCTGCGATGGCTTTGAGTATTTCCTTCTTCTTCATATTTTGATTGTGAAATCAGGAAACCCTGTTGTTCACCATTGCCCCTTGGACATGGTTGGATGATGGAATTCTTCCTAACATTCACACATCTTCTGATTGGTTATGGATTGATTTAAGTTCTGTTGATTACCATGTCTCATGGGCATGGATTTGTGATGGAATCATATCTAATTCTTATACCTTTCGTCTATTTAAAAACTAGATCAAAAGGAAGTTCACATTGATTTTCAGGTTATATCTTCCAACTGATGAAGATGGGACTCGAAGTCCAGTTGAGTTCATGAATCGACCATAGATCTCCCTGATCTCTACAAGTGGATCCTCTGAATCCCTAGTTTCCCTCTTTCTGAATTCTTAAGTTTTAGATAATTATTTCACCATTATTCCTCAAATCACAATTGGTTTAGATTACATCTTATCCTAGTTCTAATTCTAGTAATTTTCAGAATACGTACGAGTTTCAGTCCCTGTGGATTCGACCTCGGTCTTACCGAGTTTATTACTACATCACAACCCTATACTTGGGGAGTGAACAAGTTTTTGGCGCCGTTGCCGGGGATTGACGGTTACGCTTTCTGAGATTAACTAGTTTTAGGATTAGTTTAAGTTTAGGATTTTTATTTTATTTTTTTAGTTAGAATTTTTATTTTTATTTTTTCTATTTTTAGAAACTAACCAATCATCTCATTTTGTAGGATTCTGAGATAAGCTTCTAAATTGGTAATTTTTTTCTAATTTCTCTACTTTTTCTACTTTTAGAATTAGGATTTTATTTTTAGAAATTTTCTATTTCTAGGCTTTTATTTATTTTAGAATTTTTTCCTTTTTAAAAACTAACATTACTTTCCATTTTAGGATTAGGATTTCTAATTTAGAACTTTCTAACTTTAGGCTTAGAACTTTCCTAATTATTTTTTTAAAAAAAATTATTTTATTTGTATTTTTAGGAACTAATTTATTTTTCGAACTTTCCTCTTTGTTTTTAGAAACTAGGTTAGTTATTTCCCTTTTTAGAGACTCTTCTAATTTTAGAAACTAACTAATCTCTCCTTTATTTTATTTTTAGAAACTTTCCTTTTAGGAAATAGTTTATTTTTAGAAATTTTTTAATTTTTAGGTTCAAATTTTTCTATTTAGAAACTTTCAAAGTTTAGGGAACTTCCTTTTTAGAACTAATTTTCTATTTTGTAGGACTTTCTAACTTTAGACTTTCTATTTTAGAAGCTAATCTCTTTTGGTCTCTTTTGCAGATCTTAACATAGGAATTTCTCAATTGGTACCTTCCTTCTAACTTCTCCTCCTCTCTTACTTTCCATACTGCTGTCTGTATCTTTTCTTTTATTTTTCTTGAGAGAGATTTAGAGTTAAGGCTTTCACCATGTATATGCATGAGTGGGAACGTCAATATGCTAGAGAATAGCTTTTGACATGGCGAAACAACAGTGTGAAGGGATGTATGATGATTATGATCAACATCAGCCTATGTCTCAGAATTTTCCTGAATCAATCATCAAGAACCGACCTGAGCATAACACTTCATTGGTTTAAGAAGTCCTTACGCGATCATATACGGGAGAACAATTCTACCCCACGGACAGTACGTGAGTGTTGGGGTTATCATAACTATGGGAGTGAGAATTATTATCACTCATCCGAGAAAAAGAAAACAATGCGTGATTATATTATGAGTGATAATAAATATTACCAACCATCAGATTCTCTCACTTATGATCCGTATGACTATAACTAGTGGAAACATCAATATCGGGAAGCTGAACCAGTTATATATCATAGTGATAATTCTCTTGGGTCATCTACTTTTGAAACCCAATCAGAAACAATCCAAGAGGACTCACTTCAGAAGCTCATGAAAGCACAAGAGCGAGTTCAATCAACTTTTCATACAATCATGCGAATTGCTCAATCCTCAATTCCAATAATTCAATCACATTTTATGGAGAAGGAAGATAGGCTAGGTTACCCCAGCTTCATCCCAATCTAGAAGCACAATGCGAAGAAATGATCATAACTCGCTTGTGGCAGAAACTGAAATTACGAATGAGGAATTGGATTCCATTAGTGAGCAGATGGTTTTAATTTTCCCGATGAGTCGATCTCGATGACTGTCCAAGGAATGATCAAGAGACGTGGGTGTCTTTCAAATATAATGATAGTGACACATTTCACTCACATGACACACATGATTACACTGATGAGGTAGAGGTTAGTTTATTCGAACCTCAACCCAATCTAAGAATAGAATGTGAGGGATGTGATCCCATCCAAGTGCACACTGCACAGAACTGGACGATCATGAGTACTGGGATTCAATCGCAAGTGTGGCCCCTGCCAATGATCAAGAGGTTCAGGAACTTGTCAACCATAAGGAACAACTCCACCTGTCTGATATAGACTGATTTAAATGTGGAGGATGAACCACTTTCAACTAACTCTTCCGACCTTTGTGATGCATGTGTTGGACCACTCCTTTGAATTGAATTGATGATATGATTCAGGAGATGGACGATTTACTTGACATGACTCTGGAATTTGAAACTACTCAGTTGAGGCTACATCTGAGCATACACTTGAGATTAATTCAATGCCTCCCCGAGAAGCTTCAATGACCAGAGTCTTCATAACAATGCTTCCCCTATTGATCTCCAACTTGTCTATGCAGGGCAAGAGAAAGAGAGCATGCGTTCCATCTGCTTCTAAAGACGATAGAATCCCTAGGCAAATCATCACAGATTTCGATGCACGAGACGTCACTCCCAGCTGATTTTCCCACATCTTTGAACTCATGCTTGGCACACCTTTTAGATTCCAACGACCTCAGATACAAGAAAAGGTGGATTCCTTGCATGACACTACTCCTCGGTGGTCGGTTGGTCAACGGATCAAGCGCACCCTTACCTCTGAAGCCCCTCTTTCCCCACCTTGAATGTCTACCACTAAGGGAGGAGGAGCTGAAAATTGAACCGAAGCCTGGAACTTCAGAATGCATTGAGACTACATTACTGCTCGAAAATTTTTCTGAATTTTATCTACCTGTAGTCTTTGATTCACCATGGGATACTAACTTTGAGACTTTTTCTGACACAGGTGAATCATATATACTTTGGATACCGCAGGCGAATCAACACCAAATTTTTTCTAAGGTACATAAATCTTTTCGGCCATTCATGCTCCAGGGCATCAAAGCCTATTGCAAAAGGGGCTTTTGGATGATCCTGTTGAGAAACCTACTGAGAAATTTATTTAGATTTGGCCGGAAGAGGAACCTTGTGGCATTACTAAGTAGTCTTCCCCTGCTTTCATAGAATTAGGGTAGTTTCTTTAGTCTGGCTGAAGGACATAAACTTAGCGCTCCTGGGAGACAACCCAGCTTTTGATTCCATGAATAGTCAATTCAATGTTTGTGGGTAACATTGTTGCAAACCCCACGAGACTACAACTCGTCCACTAGGGGCAACCTAGGGGTTTAAAGGCTTATTGCATACGCTAAATGCAATCGAGAGCACCTGCGAAAGTAGTATAGGTATGATTTTCTTTTTTGATTTTATGTTTATTTTGCTTTTGTTAACTCTCTCTATGCTGACTCGCTTTTACGTTGATATTTGATCGAGAAAGCTTCTTGATTCTCCGTCCAGGTACTATCTTTCCATCACTCTTTTTTTTATTTTTATTTTTCGTTGTCCCATGTGTATTGCATGAATCATATATCTTTTACATTGAGGACAATGTAGATTTTAGGTTGGGGGGTGGAGATTAGGTAACCTAATCAGTGTTTTCTTGGTCTTGAGCAAGAATTGTGAAAATTTTTTAAAAAAATTTTTGGACTTTCTTGTACATTCGAAGTGATCTTGATGGCCATCTAGGGCACTTAGAATTTCAAGATAAGTGATGTTGGTAATTTCTGACTCTTGGATTCAGTTGTCTGTTAGATTTCACAGTTAAGGTTGAATTATTAATCCATGATTAGAAGTTGTAAACATTGATTGAGTCATGATTTCACATGTCACATCTCGCTTACACATTAAGGTTTCAGTTAATATTGAAGGATTAACTTGGTAATCACTAAGCATGGAAGGAACCAGCCTGAAAAATTGCCCATCATGATCAATTGAAGAAAAAGAAAATACAAATGCCTTTGGAAAGGGGTGGGCGAATAATCTTCACCATAGGTTTGCTCCCTATAGGTGTAGATTTAATTCCCCATGAATGATATGAGAAAAGGGTCAGGTGTACGGTCTTCACTATAGGTAGGTTGCTCCCTATAGGTGAGGATGTGATTCCTCTCCTTGGAGTTGCTTTTGATGAAAAATTAAAAAACTGGAATAAGGAAAAACGATCTGTAAGGCAAGTTCTAGTTTACGTTTTGGTTGTCCTGAATGCTCATTCAATCATCAATGTATCTTGAAAATTGACAATTGGATCTCTTAATGATCGATAAGCCGAGATTACACTATACACCCATGGAACTCAATGTTGGAATTTTTCTAATTGATGGACGAATACTTTGAACTTGATTATGAAGTTTACCGTGTGCTTGAGTCTAGGAGAGAATAATGCCCAACATTCATGAATCTTAGATTTCTCGTATCTGAATCGTTTTTCAAGATTTCACTCGGTTGCATAGAAATTGCCCTGTAATTCTCAACTTATTTTTCGCATATTTTGCTCGGGACTAGCAAAATGCTGGTTGGTGGTTGTGTTGAGGGTCAAATATTTCATATTAGACCCCAGTTATTACCGGATTTATGAACATGCCACCGTTTAAAAGCCTAATTTAATCGTGTTTGTGATGCAAGGTACATTTGCAAGTGTGGACTACAAAAAGGTACTAAAAGTGTGTATTTGATGCTCTAAAATCACCACAGCAAGGGACGGACTCCAGAGGACCGATATTGAAGAATTTACATGCCAAGATCCGAGAAAATCAAGTCGTTCACGTTAAAGGCCTGAAATTGGTGCAAATGCAAGATCACATGGTTCACATGGTTCCCGCCATCCGATTGACTCGAAACTTCATACATGTGATGGGGGCCGTAAATTAACCGTACATATTAAATTTCAATAATTGAAGATCTCGGGAAGTGGTCCAACGGACAAATCAGCCCACAAACCGTTGATTCTGAGCCCACCTACAATCTGGATATGCTTCAAATTTGGTCTCATCCGGTTTTATGAGGTGAGAAAACAGATGGTCGAAATAGATTTTCCATAACTATCATGGTGGACCCCACATGAGTTGAGTGTGCATAGTGCACAAGTGCACTAGCTGTGTATGGCAACGAAGAGCCAGTCAAACCCAGCTTTGACCGACTCTTCTTCACAGAAACAGAAAATTCTGTTTCTTTCAACAGCGTCCGCACTAATCGGAATGGGTTTTGATAGTGGACCCCACCCATCATCCAAACGGATGATCCGGACCGTCCATATGCTCCATAGGGATGGGAAGATCCTATCCATGGTGGGATTTTGGCCCCATGCATACGAAAACACGTGGATCGTCGAAAAACGCCAGATGGACGGTGAATTGATTTATACAGTGGACCGCACAAAAACTCCATGGAAACTACTCCTTCCTAACTGAAATTGCGCCAGGAATCCAATGAACGGGTCGGATTTCCACGAATATATCACTGTGGGGACCACCGAACACGTCAGCGTCGGTTTTCAAATTTCAAAACGGAAATTTCCGTTTTTCTGCGAACGGACGCTGTCCGTTTTTGCGGGAGTTTGTGGACCCCACTCGTTACCCGTACGGCTGATCCAAGTCGTCCACCATGTAGAGGGGTTTGAAAGCTTCAAAACCATGCTGATACTTTACACCCATGCGTGCACACGTGTGCGGTACAGAGGCCACAAACGGACTGCCCTGCAATGTTCAAAACTGATCTTTTCGTGATTTCTTCTCTGGGCCGCGTCAATGGACATTCAAAACCACCCATTCTTGACTGAAATTTCGTTCTGAATGCAATGGACGGGATGGATTTTCCAGAAAACACTTCTATGGGGCCTACCGATCACGACAGCGAAAGGGTGCGAAAGGTTTCGCACATATTAGGAAATCCGGTTTTCCAGGTGATTTTGGGCCACCATCTTTGATCATATGGTAGCTCTGAACCTTTCATCATGTAGAGGACCCAAGAAAGTCCTAAGAGACGGTGTTGTTTTGGAATTTGAGCGAGGAAAGTGTCGTGTTTCGAGGCTCCGAACTTGACTGCGAAAAGACTTTCGTTGCGCGTGCGACAGCTTTCCAAATCCGATTTTCTCCACTCCAGCAGCTATAAAAAGGATTTTTGGACGTGGGGAGCACAACATCGAAGGCCTTGGACGAAGAATCTCATGTGAGAGAGAGAAAGACAGGGAGAGAAGAAAGAGTTTTGTTGTTTTTCTTTGGTTATGCTTTTCTTCTCAAATTTCTGATGAGATCTAGCCCATCCATGTGTGGCTAAACCTCTTAGCTAGGGCTAAGAGGTGAAGCTTGTGGCGTGATGGGACCGATTCTATGGTGTTGATTTATGGTTATGAACTGACGTTTGGTTTTAGTTTGATTAATTGAAATAATCATAGTTTTTAATGATTTGTTGTGACTTAAATTACAATAGATCTGCGATGGCTTTGAGTATTTCCTTCTTCTTCATATTTTGATTGTGAAATCAGGAAACCTGTTGTTCACCATTGCCCCTTGGACATGGTTGGATGATGGAATTCTTCCTAACATTCACACATCTTCTGATTGGTTATGGATTGGTTTAAGTTCTGTTGATTACCTTGTCTCATGGGCATGGATTTGTGATGGAATCATATCTAATTCTTATACCTTTCGTCTATTTGAAAACTAGATCAAAAGGAAGTTCACATTGATTTTCAGGTTATATCTTCCAACTGGATGAAGATGGGACTCGAAGTCCAGTTGAGTTCATGAATCGACCATAGATCTCCCTGATCTCTACAAGTGGATCCTCTGAATCCCTAGTTTCCCTCTCTCTGAATTCTTTAGTTTTAGATAATTATTTCACCATTATTCCTCAAATCACAATTGGTTTAGATTACATCTTATCCTAGTTCTAATTCTAGTAATTTTCAGAATACGTACGAGTTTCAGTCCCTGTGGATTCGACCTCGGTCTTACCGAGTTTATTACTACATCACAACCCTATACTTGGGGAGTGAACACGTAACACCTGATCCACCTCCCGTCTCCATAACCTAACACTTTTATGATTACCAACAAGTACCCGACAGACTTCAACCTTTCATCTTTTAATGGGGCCTTATGTGATATGCGTGTGAGATGCACTTCAATCATTTGACGTGTAATCCCATGTTAGGCCCACAAAAAAATCAGGTTAATTTGTGAATGAATCGTGTTATGCAAAAGGAAACAATTGGGAGAGGCATCTGCCCTTGATTTTTATAGGGCCCCCTAATGAGCCTGGGAAATCCACTCCAACCATTAGATGCCACACTAAAGTTATGCCTAATGTCCAAAAAATTAAGACCATACATGATTTAACTAGGCCCTACTAAGGAGACAATTTGGAGGATAAGCTTTCCCCGTATACTATTTTTAGTCATGTGGTCCACCTGAACCATGGATGGAGCTGAATTTCAGGCCATGAGCCCAACGTGGGGTGAATCATCTGATGATTGGGGTGGATTTCACAATAACACCACAATGGGAAATATCCAAGCAAATCATTTTCCTCATTGAAATAATTTCCTAGACCTTATTTATTAACATTAATTTATGTTTAAATTAGACAGCTAATAATATCATCCAACTAATTGTGTGTGAGCATTACTCGTATACACACGCGCGGGGTTCAAAAGCAATGTGAGACGATCTTTTGCACAGAGGCAAAAGCAACAGAATCAAAAAAGACAAAAGCTATTTTTTTTTTCTTTTTATTTTATTAATATATTTTATTCGAAATATATTCAACATAAAATGTTCACATAAATCGACTAGCACCATATGGATGATTATATGTGGGCACCACCATAAAGCGCAAAGACATCTAAACCATGCATCAAAGGTGCCCCTCTAGAAAAAGTATGCCTCAAAAAATCAGCCAGATCAGAGACTTAAGTGGACCACACAATATGCAAAAATGTAAAAGATATGCCTAAATCCTCCCAGATCACGTGGTGGTGCCAATTGGAGTTCGGGAATTGCTTATTTTTTGTACGCCCCCTCATGCAGCTGGGCTGCACACAATGAAAGGGCTGGATGAGATTTAAACATCACTGTGGGCTGTAACTATTTTCTCTGGTGTGGCTTTCTTCAATTATTAGAGTGGGTTGAATTTGTAGCCGGGGCTAATGGTAACATGAGGGGGCGGTATGGGTGAGGGTGTAACAGCTTAATAGGTGAGGCCCCTAACCGTGGGGCCCACCTTGATGTATATGTTGTATATCTATGCGTCCATCCGTTTTTCTAGCTCATTTATAGCATGAGCCCAAATTGAAGCCGATGCAAATCTCAGGTGGACCACACCACAGGAAACAGTCGTGATTGAATGTCCACCATTAAAATACCAATTAGGGCCCACCGTAATATTTATTTGCCATCTAACTAGACAATAAGGTTACACAGACCTGAATGAAGGGAAAACACGGATATCAGCTTGATTTAAAACTTTTGTATCCTACGGTAAGTTTTTAATGTTCAATCACTACTCTCTTTAGCTGTGTGGTCCACCTAAGATTTGGATTTTCTTCATTTTTCGGATCAAAATCTAAAATGATCTGGAAGAACAGATGGACAGCGTGGATTAAGATGCATACATCAAGGTGGGCCCCACGGTCAGGGGCCTCACCAACTAAGCTGTTACCCGCCCTTACCTTATCCGCACCCCTATCATGCACACTTTATACCTGGCTCCTTTTTAGCTTTTCGTGTGGGTGCCACGGTCAGGCGATTTAACCAATAACCTGTTACCCGACCTCACCTTGTCCGTACCATAATCATGCACACTTCATCCCTCCCTCTCTTTTTATCCTTTAGTATGGATTCAAGAAGACAAGTTAAAATATCCTTTCAATGGGTTAAATTTGGGCTGGTGCAGTATAGGCCCGGCCTAACATTATAGGCCCAAGGACTAAGCTTAGCCCAACACCACGGGCCTTGCACAAAAGACCGAAGGCTAAGCAAAGATTTTTATTTTTTTTTTGGCGCCCAGTTGGACAACCTAGGCCACATTTGATCAAACTGCTATTTCCCAGCATGAATGTTCTATTCTAATCCGTTGATCAATGGCTCATGCTACACCTAATCGTTCCTATACCTTGAACTTTGACATAAAAATCTTGGACTTCACTATTTCACATCGATTAGCTGAAACCCGTTGTTGAGAGAGAGAGAGAGAGAGAGAGAGAGAGAGAGAGAGAGAGAGAGAGAGAGAGAGAGAGAGAGAGAGTGAGTGTGGATGCTAAGCTTCACGTAGCAGCTCTAATGGGGGATGCTGATTCCTTGACAAGATTGCTTGCAGGAAATGCTCATATTCTCAATAAAGCCGCTGATTTTTCCCGGACCCCTTTGTACACAGCTGCTCTATTTGGGAACGCTGAGTTTGCAAAGGCAATCTTAAGTAGAAATCCGGAACTTGCCAGCGTATTAGACTCTGAACAATCCTCGCCTTTGCACTTGGCAGCAGTGAAAGGGCATTTAGAGATGGTACAAGAGCTCTTGAAGATCGACCCTGATATGTGCCTTGTTTGTGATAAAGATGGAAGGACTCCTCTCCATATGCAGCAGCACTTAAAGGCCGGGTGGAGGTGGTGTAGGAGCTAGTTCATGCAAAGGGAATAACAACTCGGGTTTTGACGGGTCGCAGGGAGTCAATTTTGCACCCGTGTGTGAATCATAACCGCTTTGAGTCCGCAAAGTCGCTGTTAGAGTATGCATGGAATTGTGGAGATGATGAGTTTGTGAAAATGAAGGATGATGATGACAACACCATCCTCCATCTCACGGTTGCTAAGAAGCATTTCCCAGTATGGATCTTCTCTTCTTCTTCAACATTAACAACCATCTATAATGGATTATTTTTTCACATCTATTTACTTAATTGAGCTTTATCTTCACTATAGAAGTAATAAGGTACTGAAAGTATCCATCTTTTAGGTTATACGGACTTCCAATCACTATGTATCGATTCACATAGTTTTAGAAGCGAGAACTTGTTTACCTTGACTTGAGTATCCCTTATTGCATCCTTTAAAACTCTAAAACTTCACTCTTAGATCTTTCTCACCTCTCCCTTTAGCTTGCACGTGCTGAAGCTGCAGCTGTAAACTCTTGTTTGTATCCACTCTTGTAATTTGAGTACCCTAAAGCAAGTATCCAATCATGGGCATAGTCTATTATAACACCTATACCATTTGCATAATATAGAGTATCAACCAAATATGCGTAAGACTCCAGAAGAGATATCAATAAAATTAGGGCTTTGTCTTCGTCATCGATCTTCACTTCCATGCTTGTCAACGTGCTAAGTAATTTGTTAAAGACATTAATATGCTTAGAGATATCCAACCCTTCTGCCATATTTAGAGTGTAAAGTTGTCTCTTCGGAAATAAATTATTGGAGAGTGCCTTCGTCATGTAGATGCTCTTCATCTTCGACCATAATCCTTCAGTCGTCATCTTATCGATAACATTATAAAGAACTTCATCAGCCAAGCACAATTGAACTGCGTTAATTTCCCTCGAATTAAGTTCATCCCAATCATCTTCCTTCATAGTTTCAGGACGATGTACTTTTCTAAGGAGCCTGCTGCAACCCTTGTTGAATTAGGAGAGTTTTCATGTTCAACTTCTATAATTCATTTTTTTAAAGTGTGAACTTCTGTATTTCGAACTTCACATTCGATCCCTTCGAAGTCATGTCTTAGATTCAATAAAATAATAATAGTAATAATAACTTCCAACAAAAGCCTACACTCTAATACCACTTGTTGTGCACAAATGACACACGTAGGGTGCAAAAGTAACCTTAGATACAAAGCAAACAAGCAATAGAGAAATGAAAATCCAAAAAAACACATAAATTTTTATATGAAAAACCCTTACGGGAAAAAAATAAAATAAAAAATCATAGCACAAAGCTATAATCAATCCACTATTATCAGAAAATTACAAGAGAAGGAACAACTTATACTAGAAACCCTAGATTTCCCCTTTAAACTCTAGAAAATTTATATCAGTCTCTAGAACATCTCTAGCGTTAACCCTAATCGCATCTACGAATATATACTTATATAACGTCATACAAAGTTGGGAAATAAAACCCAAACTTACACAAGAACATATGCGCCCATTCGATCAACCTGACTGGACCTTCGGTTAACCAAAACTTTGCAGCATTGTTCAGTTGACCGAGACATACCTTGGTTGAACCAAGAAAGAAATTTGCACCAAATTAAAGACACTCGATAAGCACTATCCATCCCTGACTTGACCTTTTTTTTTTTTTTTTTTTTTTTTTTTTTTTGTTGTTGTTGTTGTTGTTGTAGCCACTCATTTTTCTAAGCAATGGATGGGATGATTATGATTTCCCGAAAAAAGTGACTCTTCATAAGCAATATATGATTAGATCCCAAAAATAGATTTTGAAATTGTTATTTGGATGCATTTTTCGTAATCCCAATTGAAGGCTAGTGATTATACAGTTAGGATTGTTGGATTAGTGAGATATTTACATGGTATCCTAAAAATCTGTTGAACTTACTTTAGTCTAGATCAAGCGTTGGATTGTTGAAGTGTCTCAATGCAATCTCTGGATGATCTACAGTACATGATATAATTGGGTCCAATCATCAGAAAGACCCAACTGTTCTTGTGAATGAGATGAGTGTTGGTTGGCCCAAGCATTAGGATGTCTCTGGATGCAGCCCATTTTTCGTTTCTCATTAAATAAGCAGAGACCATAGTCCAAAAACTCGAAAATTAGACTCCTGGCTGGGTCAATTCAACTCGAAGACTTGATAGGATGGGTTTTGGACTAATTTTCGAGTGTAGGTAAAATTTTAAATTAGTGGAAAAATATAAATTAAATAAAAACCTAAATAAATAACTGTTTTTACTCGACCGAGTTTTGAATTGAGTCAGCTGAGTTTTAAAACTATTGTAGATGCTGGCATTTTCTGGGAAAGACGTTGCTCTTTCACTTTCTTTTTCTTTTCTTTCTTTCTTTGTTTTTTTTTTTTTTAAGGAAAATGAGGCTAGAGATGTATGTTGTTAGTATCCCAGACATGCATGCGTTCATATGTACATGCGTGTGTTCCAAAATCCAATATGTTTATCAAACTCCACATCATGGAAAATCCAAACTCAGTGAGTCTAAGTCAATAAGGAAGTAGGCTAAATTCACCTGAGTTGAAACTTGACTGCCGACTAAACCAGACCATCCGAGTTGCTGAGGTTTTAAACCATAAGCAGGCCACGAAAAATCAACCCTCTGAATAGGGGTCTGATGTAGAGTGGGTCGCCAACACTTTCACGGTCAAGATGAACCAAAGAAGGCCCAATCTGATGTGGTAGTGATCAAGAACGTCGGAGCATCAAAACAGTCATATATCGTAAAATGGAATGAGTTTTTCGAGTGTATCATATATGATTTTGGGCAGGAGAAGCTACTTTAGCCAACCAATCCTTTATATCGGGTTGCCCATGCTGGATTTGCGAGATTCCATCGAATTGACTGTCCTAAGTCCTTTTTAGTTTCATTTTTTACTATAAATATTAAGTTTTAGTTCAATCATAACTTTTGATTCTTTGAGTTTTAGCAGCTCTGCTCAACATGAAAAGGATTCCTCGTGGGGTCCGCACATCCATCTATATATGTCCATGTCATGACTCACTCAATCATAACCACTAACTATACATAGATATTAGATATAAGCATCAGGCCTAAAATTGTAGGTATGGGATTCATGTATCTCAAATCAGAGAGAAAAAATAGTCGGACCAACTGCCAGATTAGCGGACATCTTGTTATTCAATTTGGACCAGTAATTATTTTATGTTTCAACCGTCCATTGTATGTCCTCAATCGGCCAGTTATGGATGTGCACGCTAGGATCCATCGATGGTAGGTGTAATGATTTGGACCGTTTAATTTGAGGGTTCATGTAACAACATTAAAAGGAGAGGGAGCTTTTTAGCGCATGGGAAGGGGAAAAAAAATGCCAATAGATATAGCAATATGTCAGATTAGGACATCTAGGATGTATAACACACTAAAAACTGAACAGCTACACATATGGTATGCACAATACATGTGGGGGCATTTGAAGTTGATCAGAAGAACATGTGACACATGTGAAATGCTTAAAATTGTATAGTATGATAGACATATTGGCATATTTGACATATGTGGGCAACGAAAGCTAGAAGATAACACTTGTGGACGCCAACCTTATAAAAAGGACCCCTTCTAATTGAAGATGGATAAAGGCACATGTCATATTGGCATGCGCGTGCAAGGGATGTCAATTGTCTGCCAACCTTATAAAAAGGGCCCCTTGTAACCCTGCCACTGAAAAGGCACCATGCATGTGCATTTAATGTGGGGCTTATAATAAAAAGTAAATATTTTCTTATATCATATGACAATGTTGCCCTTTATATTGTGGGGCTTGCATTTGATGCATGTAAATGATGATATAATAGTATTGTTTAAATCACATGAACATGACCTGTAATGGCAATATCCCATCTTCCTGCCATTATAAGTTTTGTCAAATGCGGGGAGTATGGGGACTAAATGGCAAATTACGACGTGATGCTGTAATGACATTGGCATTGTCCATCTTCAAGCTATTGTAATGATTGCCAAATGTGGGGATTGCATGGACCTAGTGGCACATTGGTGCATGTGACATTGTAATGGTCATTGTACAAATCGTGTAATTTGTTACGACAATGTCTAGTTTCTACCCATATTAAGGGCTACCAAATGCAGCCGTTATAGAACCAAATGGTACGATTGGTGTATGTGATGTTATAATAGCATTGTCCACATCATATTACTTGTAATGGCAATGTCCATCTTGTTGCTGTTATAAGAACTACCATATGCAATGCCATTTACATTCATGCATATGATGTTGTAATGGTATTGTCCAAATGATGTAACTTGTGATAGCAATGTCCATTTTTGTGTCACTACAAAGATTGCAAAATGGAGGGGTTAAAGGGACCAAATGGCACATTGTCACATGTAACGTGGTATTAACATTGTCCAAATCAGGTAACTTGTAATAAAAATATCCATCTTCGTGCCATGAGTTACAAGGATTAAATGGCATGTTGGTGCATGTGGTGTTGGGACATCAGTTGCCTCTGAAAGCCTTTCATACGAACTTCCTGTGACAAAAGCTAGGTGGGGGCCATGGTTATGTTTATGAGAAATCCATCCCATCCGTCCATTTTGTCATATCATGTTAAGACATGGGCCCAAAAAATGAGACAGATCCAAAACTCAAGTGGTTTGCAAAATAAGAAAAAGTGAGGATTGAATGTCCACTATTGAAAACATTCATGGGGCCAAAGAAGTTTTGGATCAAGCCATCTAGACCTCAGGGTAGGATCGATCATGTGAACGGCCTCGATTAATAATAACTGTACAAAGATTTTGAAAATTTTCTATAGTGTATCATGTTCATAATGGAGACGCACATCCATGGTCTAACCATTCAAGCAGTACACCCAACGTTTTAACACTAAGGTCTTGGTATCGATTCCTAAAGGGGGTGGGTAACAGTGAAGTGTGAATTGATAGTGGGTGTACTACTGAGGTCTTGGTATCGATTCCTAAAGGGGGTGGCTAACAGTGAAGTGTGAACTGACAGTGTGTGTGTGTGTATATATATATATATATATATATATATATATATATATATATATATATATATATATATATATAAATAAACCGTTCAAGTGGTGTGCGTGCATATCTAGAGGTGTGCACAAACTGAGCTACCTCGGTTAGCTCGCTCGACTCGACTCGAAAAAGATTGATTTGACTCGGTTCGAAGCTGAGTTCGAGCTGAGTTGAGCTGATTTTTTGAGCTCGAAAATCAGTTCGAGGCGAGTTCGAGCTACCCCTGCTCGACTCAACTCGGATCGAACCGGTTCAGTGACTTAGTTACTTTGATATTGATGTTGCTCACCAAGTGTTTAATGAAATGACTCAACAAAGTGTGGCCGGTGGGAAGGAAAGTATGTACATGAAACAAATACCAATTTTTTCTTGGTTTTTATGTTGCTCATAAGGTGTTTGATAAAATACCTATAAAACCACTACTGTTGTTTTACAAATAGTGGGATTTTGAAGGTGCAGTCTAGTTGTTTGTGAAAATGCTGCACAGGCGAAGTATGCTTGAACTGGCCCGAGCTGTTGACCGAACCGAGTCGAGCTGGCCAGTTAGGCTTGAGGACTGATCCGAGACGAGTTCGAGCTGATGTCAGCTAGTGGCCAAGCCGAGTCGAGCTGAGGCCAGCTCGATTCGGTTCGACTCGATGTACACCTCTATGCATATCACAATAGGCCCAGCTAAACTGTGGAGCCCACCATGGTTGGGGGACAGGCAAAAGCCCATACCAATTGGATGATCCTAACCATCTAACTAATGGACTTTGGCCTTTTAATGGTGGATCTTTGCCTGTTTTTTCTTTTAGCCACTCATGTGATGAACCCTAGCAGGAGTATCTTTTAGGCAATGACCCAACATTGATGAGGCCCACAACTTGGACGGTTGGGAACATTGCAAACGTGACCGTGTCTACGCGGATGTGCCCGTCCATAATACTGTGACAGACCCATTCTCTATTTTGCGGCCACTGACCAGGCCGTATGGTAGGTTAATACAGACGGAGGCCCGAGAGAGAGACTCTGACTTGTTACTCTGGCAGAGTGTGATAGATAATGAACAGGCACTTCCACATGTTGTATAAAAGTAATTCAAATTAAACTTTTCAGACTGTTGAGTCCTGGGTTAATTTAGATGCATCAGGATGCAAAAACACCACCTTGTTTGATTATTGGACCATGAGATTGTGGACATTAATTGGATGGTTAAAATGAAAACATCCAATGGTCCTATTTCAACAAACAAGTTTCCCCAATCAATGGTTAGGATTAGTCAACAAATCTAATTATGCTACTGTGAGTTAGCTATAATGTTTTCCATAATTACATCAAAACAAGTGTTTTATCCACACAGTCATCGTTTTTCTCAGGTATGAGCCAAAACCGACAGGGATAGGACGCAATCCGTGTCCTATTTGGGCTGGACCTGTAGGCCTGTAGATTGAACTGGCCCACCACAAAGGCCACAAAATTATAAACCCAGTCCACAGGATTAGTAATCTAAACCGTTTAAGAGGTAGGGCCTAGTGCGAATATGATATGGGAAAAGCATGAGTTGATACAGATGATCCTGGACATTGGATCTACTGACGGATAAAATCATTGAATGATCAATGGTTCACTTTCAAGTTCAATTTTTTATTGTTTAGGATCGTCTTTCGGTATATGTGGGCTCATGGACTGATGATCAAAATTGTTGATTTGATAGTCTCTACTATGTGTGGACCATGCACCAAATCCACATTAGAGCAACATGACTCTTGGTTCTTAAACCTATTGTCAGTTGTTTGTGAACCTTTTTTTTTTTTTTTTTTTGTTATCTTTTCTGACTGTCTATTTCTAGGCCGTTGATTGAAAAATGGCTGGCTTTTTCTACTCCAATAGATCAATGGTCCACGAAACCAGGGAACCTATCTAACTCATACTTTTTACCACTCACATAATCAGATGTAACTCATACTTTTTACCACTCACATAATCAGATGCGCGGGCTGTATGACATCGGTCTTCACCTAACTATCAATTATCGATGGTCTTGATCAACTATAGCAGAAAATTCCAATCATCTGTCCCCATTTAGGTGAGAATGTGACATGATCGTTCAAAGACTAAAAAGTACGAGAGAATGGGCTACGCCTTAAAAGCCAATATGGAACACTCATTAGTGGACCCCACAATGCGAAAGATCTTGGCATGCCCTCGAAATCGGAGCGATTCTATTGTCCAAAGGTCTTGCATGAATTAATATAAAAGTCCAAAGTCAATATGAAAATGAGGTTTTTGCGCCAAAAGTCCCCACACGGCCGTGACCAAGAACAAGCAACGGTCAAGAAATGAGCTTCTAGATAAAATGACCACAACCGTATTCTCGAAGACAGAGGTCTCAGACGCCCACTTGCACCAACCACACGCAACGCTACATGACGCCACATGTGTTGACATGGCACATGTGTAGAACATCCGTACCGTCTATGAGGTTAGATGATGTGGCCAACGAAACATCATCTAACACTGGCAACCCAGGTGGGGCCCACTGAGTTGAGCCTTATGAACAACACTCATTAGTGGACCCATAATGCGAAAGATCTTGGTTTGCCGTGGACGCGGATTTCCTGGGAAAGACTTTCATAGGAAGTTTCTGTACTGTCAACCCAGGTGGGGCCCACTGTGATGTTTGTCAGAAATCCTACCCGTCCATCCGTTTTTTGAGTTCAATTCAGGACAAAAAACCAAAACTGAACCGTTTCCAGAGCTCAAGTGGGCCAAAAATGTGATAATTGAACGTCCACAGTTGAAATATTCGTGGGCCACAGAAGTTTTGAGTGAGTCATGCTAATATTTGTGATTTCAGTTCATCCCAGTAGGAATGAAGTTATTAACAGTACGGATGGCTTGTAAACATCACTGTCGAACCTAGGTAGATTTGAACGGTAGGAATTTCCCTAACCACATTTTCCTCTAGTACGGCTCACTTAAGCTTTGGATAAGGTTCATTTTTTTTATCATATCCTTAAATGAACTCAAAAAAACAGATGCAAGGGAACGATTTTGCACAAACATCACAGTGGGCCCCACCTGGGTTCCAGCGCAGGAACTTTCTGCGAAAGCCTTTCGCAGGAAATCCGCGTCCGTTTGCCGATGAAATTGGGGTGATTCTGTTGTCCAAAGGTCTTGGATGAATTAATATCAAAGTCCAAAGTCCAACACGAAATTGAAATTTTTGCGCTAAAAGTCCCCGCACGGCTGTCACCGGACTAGGATTTTTTGGGAAAGCCTTCCACGTGAAGTTCATGCACTGAAAACTTAGGTAGGCCCACCATGATGTTTGTGAGAAATCCATCCCGTCCATCAGTCTTTTGAGATCATTTTAAGGCCGGGGTCAAAATTTAGCCAAATCCAATACTAAGTGGACCAAAATCGTGAGGATTGAATGTTCACAGTTGAAATATTCACGGGGGCTACGGAAGTTTTGAATCAGGCTAATATTTGTGTTATAAGTTCATTTCAGTAGGAATTAGTTACGAGTGGTACGGATGTCATGTAAATATCACTGTCGACCCTAGTGAGGTTTCAACGGTACGATTTTCCCTGCCCACCTTTTCCTTCAGTGGGGCTTACTCGAGTCTGAGTCTTGGATCCTTCTCATTTTTAGCCGCAAGTCCTAAAATGACCTTTCACGCAAACATCACAGTGGGCTCATTAGATTTGCAGCGCAGGAACTTCTTCGAAAGGCTTTAGGAGGAAATCCGCGTCCACTGTCACCGTGAACAAGCAACGGTCAAGAAATGAGCTTTGGTGGATCCCTGAATGTGGAGCGAGCCTACTGTGATGTGTGTGCCTTACATCTACACCGTCCATCTGTTTTGACAGCTCATTTTAGGGCATGGTCCCATAATTGAAACAGATGCAAATCTTAGCTGGACCATAACACCGGAAATAGCACTGATTGGCCATTAAAAACTTTTTATGAGCTACAAAGTTTTGGATCAAGTTGATATTTGTGTGACCTTATCAACGAGTTATCATTCCGCTAGCCCCGAGGAAGTTTTTAATGGTGAGTATTCAATCACTACTAATTCTTTAAGATCTCGCCCTAGAATAATTACTCAAAATACATGAACGGCTTGGATGTAAGTCACATATATCACGGTGGCCCCCGTTCAGGGATCCATCCAAGTTCCTGCACTCAGAATTTGGGTGGGGCTTACCCTAATGTCTGTGAGGAATCTACCACATCCATCTATGATGTTTATATGCCATTCAAACTGTTCGTAGGGTCATTCTTACTCTGAAAACATAAAAACATTGTCCTCATGTTGGGATTTGTGTTGTGGAATTACACGGATCTAGATCTAGGATAGCAATCTAAGATCACCAAGTAAACAGAAGAGAACACAAAGATTTAACATGGAAAATCCTTTCGAAAAAAAAAAAACCACGGCACAAAACGACAGAAATCCACTATGAAAATAGAAATTACAAAGAGAGATGACTTACCCAATTCGAGCAACCTCGAATCTCACCCTTGCTACACCCTTTGATAACCCTAAAACCCTTTTAGAAACCCTTGGAATACCTTTAGGAAGCCTTAGAATTACTTAAAAAAGTCATAGGGACCCCTTTTTATAGTTTAGGAAACTCTACTTATACACGTCTTGAAATCGTCTTAAATTTACGCAGTCCGTGCAGAATTCACGGAGCATCTGCGTAACCCTCGACTAGTCGAAGGAAGGCTTTGACCGGTCGATCTTGACCCTCGACTGGTCAAGCACCACGAAATTCAAAAAAATATCGCTGGACTTCGAGTCGAACGGACTTCAACCGGTCGAAGCTCCCTTCGGCCAGTCGAGCGGGCCTCTCGACTGGTCGAGCAGCGCAGACGAAAGATTTAAGACATCTTCTGACAACAATCTTCACCATGTCTTCAATCTTCAACCGTATAGCTTCTTGACCTATTCTCTTATCTCTGCATCACATCATAGCTTATCGTACACACTCCGTCCTCTTTTTACGCCATCACCAAGCCTAAAGAAGTTGCACAGAACTTGAATTTCTCTACAGGAACGATCTAGGTGAGCATGTCTGCTGGATCTGAATCCACGTGCCTAACCACCTTTGATCCTATCTTCTCAAAAGTAAGACGTAGTCTTCTATACCATCTCACCGCCATCCAAAATTGCTTGTCGGGGTATTTGCTCGCAACACCGATTGCCTGTGAAATAACCGGTCTAATACAGACCATGGCATACACTGCTAACCGCATTCGAATAAGGCTCATGAGATATATCCTGCTTTTTCTCATCTGTTTTGGGACATTTCCTGAGGAAAACTTGAGGCGAGACGCATAGGGAACGTTCTCCGGCTTTGCCTAGTCCATCACATACTTGATCAATACATATCCAAGGTATTCTACTTGAGATGACAAAAGCTTACTCCTCTTTCAGTCTCAATGCCGAGAACCATCTTTGCAGCCCCTCGATCCTTCATCCTGATTGTCCCACTTAACCGAGTCTTCAGTATAGTGATTTCAGATATGTCATAATTGGCAATCTACATGTCATCAACACACAATTCCTGACTTACCATAAATGAATCAAATTTTATACCACTGCTTAGGTGACAGGTCGTACCACAACCTCCTGCAAACCCTTTTTCTTAGCCCCTTTAACTTCGAACCGTTCTGGTTGCTTCATGTAGATCTGCTCTTCCAACTCCCTGTGCAAGAATGCAGTCTTGACATTTATTTGTTCTAGCTCGAGATCGTATTGGGCAACCAGTGCCAACACGAATCTGATAGACACCTGCTTAACCATCGGTGCGAATATCTCTGTGAAATTGATTCCTTCTCTCTTAGTATAACCCTTCACTACCAACCTCGTTATGTATCTATGTTGTATCTTCATGAAGATCCACCTGCATCTAACCACTTTTCAGCCCACTGGAAGCTCCACCAGCTCCCATGTATCGGTCTAGTACAACAAGTTCACTACATCGAAGGTCCATTGCAAGCACCATCAATCAAGTTACATTTCACCTCGAATTCATCATCTTTGTAACAGTCGGAACTTCCGATACCGAACGGATACGTGATGCTAACGTTCCTGCACCGGTCTTCGCAGCCCGGCGACACCTGAGATGTTGCTGTTGCTGTTAGCCATAAGGCATGCAGCAACACATGCAATATCATCTCTCTCTCTCTCTCTCTCTCTCTCTCTCTCTCTCTCTCTCTCTCTCTCTCTCTCTCTCTCTCTCTCTCTCTATATATATATATATATATATATATATATAAGTGTTGGTTGAAAGGTTGTATGGATGAATGGTCTGTTTTTAAAGAGTAATATAGGAAGGTTCCAAAGGAGTTTCATTTGGGCTGGGCCTGTTGGGCCCATAGGCTGAACTGGCCCACCGACAAAATTATATACCTAGTCCGCGGGATTACTAAAGTGAATTCATAATCTGCTAGTTGAATCATGTATATGGATGATCTGAACCGTTTAAGAGGTAGGGCCTAGTGCGAATATGATATAGGAAAAGTTTGAGTTGATGTAGATGATCCTCGACATTCGATCTACTGACGGATAAAATCATAGAATGATCAATGGTTCACTTTCAATTTTTTATTGTTTAGGATCGTCATTCGGTATATGTGGGCCCATGGACTGATGATCAAAACTGTTGATTTGATAGTCTCTACTACGTGTGAACCATGCACCAAATCCACATTAGAGCAACATGACTCTTGGTTCTTTAGCCGATCGTCAGTTGTTTGTGAACCATTTTTGTATCTTTTCTGACTGTCTATTTCTAGGCCGTTGATTGAAAAATGGTTAGCTTTTTCTACTCCAATAGATCAACGGTCTGGATCACGAAACCAGGGAACCATCTACGCTTCAGAAACTCATACTATTTACCCCTAACTATCAATTATCGACGGTCAAGATCAACTATGGCAGAAAATTTCAATCATCAATCTAAACCATCCATCTGTCCCCATGTACGTGAGAATGTGACACGATCGTTCAAAGACTAAAAATTACGAGAGAATGGGCTGAGCCTTAAAAGCCCATATGGAACACTCAGTGGTGGGCCCCACAATGAGAAAGATCTTGGTATGCCCTTGAAATCAGGGCGATTCTGTTGTCCAAAAGTCTTGCATGAGTTAATATCAAAGTCCAAAGTCAATATGAAAATTAGATTTCTGCGCCAAAAGTCCCCACGCGGGACACGGCTGTCACCGGGAACAAGCAACGGTCAAGAAATGAGCTTCTATATAAAATGACTACAACCGTATTCTCGAAGACAGAGGTCTCAGACGCCCATTAAAAACTTTTTAGGGGCCACTGGAACGTTTAATGAAGGGACCACACATATATCAGCTTGATCCGAAACTTCAGTGGCTCACAGGAAGTTTTTAATTGTCAGTCAATTACGACGGTTTCCTGTGGTGTGGTCCACCTGAGATTTGGATCTGCTTCATTTTTTTGATCATACCATAAAATGGGCTGTCGAAATGGATGGACGGAATGGATGTAAGGCATATGCAGCACGATGGGTCTCACAGTCAGGGATCCACCGAAGCTGCGCTCCATTGAACGGTTGTAATCTCCCAGCCGGGAGATATCGGTACTGAGCTCTATCCAAGATGGGTCCCATCAGATCAACGGTACGATGGCTTGGATGACGTAAACATGAGCTCCATCTGCACGGACTGGTTACTCAGGAACTATTCTCGTCCTGAGAGCATAGAACTTAAATCTTATTGACCATCTGAATGGACCATCTGGCTGATTGCCCGTGACCACCGTACACGTGGACGTACAGTTGATGAGTTTGGACTGTTTATCTGATGGGACTACCATGGATGGCCGACTGTACAAACCAAATAAATTTAATGATCCTGACCATCTGAGCAGTAGCCTTCAATCAGTGCTTATGCTCAGACTAGGATCCCAGCCATCCAGATCTCCAGGGTAGGATTGATCATGTGAACGGCCTCGATTAATAATAACCGTACAAAGATTTTGAAAATTGTCCATAGTGTATCATGTTGATAATGGAGACGCACGCCTATGGTCTAACCGTTTAAGTGGTGTGCGTGCATATCACACTAGGCCCAGCTAGACAGTGGAGCCCACTATAGTTGGAAGGAAGGGAAAAACCCATACCAATTGGATGATCCTAGCCATCTAACTAATGCACTTTGGCCTTTTAATGGTGGACCATTGCATGTTTTTCTTTTAGCCACCCATGTGATGAACCCTAGCAGGAGTATCTTTTGGGCAATGGCCCAACATTGATGAGGCCCACAACTTGTACGGTTGGGAACATTGCAAACGAGACCATGTCTACGCCGATGTGCCCGTCCATGTTACTGTGACAGACCCATTCTCTTTTTGCGGCCACTGACCAGTACGTATGGTAGGTTAATACAGACGGTGGCCCGAGAGAGAGACTCTGACTTGTTACTCTGGCAGAGTGTGATAGATGATACACAGGCACTTCCACATGTTGTATAAAAGTAATTCAAATTAAACTTTTCAGACTATTGAGTCCTGGGTTAGTTTAGATGCATCAGGATGTAAAAACAGCACCTTGTTTAATTATCGGACCATGAGATTGTGGACATTTACTGGACGGTTAAAATGAAATATCCAATGGTCCTATTTCAACAAACAATTTTCCACCAAACAATGGTTAGGATTGGTCAACAAATCTAATTTTGGTACTGTGAGTTAGCTATAATGTTTTCCATAATTACATCAAAAAATAATTAAATCAGTTCAATTTGAGTAGTTTTAATGAACCTTTCCTGATTTCTTTGAAGCCCATCAAATCGGTGGCTAGGATTGCCTGATGTATGGTTGTGATACCGCCCAGGAGATGGACAGTTTAAATCCACTGACAGCATGCCACAACGATCAATGGCTCGTGCATGTACAATAAGTAGACGTGTAGAAATGAAACTACATGAAAGATGTTGCATGTGTTGCTTAACCAGGGATTGGAACGGCATATATTTAAGGATAAACACAGATGCATATGAAGTTGGCCAGCTTGGGCTAAAATGAGTTAGGCTGAGGCCTGCCCAAATGGAAGCTAAAAGCCCAGTTAAAATTTGGGCCGGGATTACCTGCCCGGCCCATTGCTACCCCTAATCGTTCCTATGCGTTGAACTTCGACATAAAAAATCATTGACTTCACTATTTCAAATCGTTAGCTGGCACCCGTTGTAGAGAGAGAGAGAGAGAATGGATGCTAGGCTTCACGAAGCAGCTCTAATGGGGGATGTTGATTCCTTGACAAGATTGCTTGCAGGAAATGCTCATATTCTCAATAAAGCTGCTGATTTTTCACGGACCCCTTTGCACATAGCTGCTCTATTTGGGCACGTTGAGTTTGCAAAGGCAATCTTAAGTAGAAATCCGGAACTTGCCAGCGTATTAGATTCTGAACAATCATCGCCTTTGCACTTGGCAGCAGTGAAAGGGCATTTAGAGATGGTAAAAGAGCTCTTGAAGATCGACCCTGATATGTGCCTTGTTTGTGATAAAGATGGAAGGACTCCTCTCCATGCAGCAGCACTCAAAGGCCGGGTGGAGGTGGTGAAGGAGCTAGTTCATGCAAAGGGAATAGCAACTCGGGTTTTGACAGGTCGCAGGGAGCCAATTTTGCACCTGTGTGTGAATCATAACCGCTTTGAGTCCGCCAAGTTGCTGTTAGAGTATGCATGGAATTGTGGAGATGATGAGTTTGTGAAAATGAAGGATGATGATGACAACACCATCCTCCATCTCGCGGTTGCTAAGAAGCATTTCCCAGTATGGATCTTCTCCTCTCCTTCTTTTCTTCTTCAACATTAACAACCATCTATAATGGATTATTTTTCCATATCTATTTACTTAATTGAGCTTATCCTTGCTATAGAAGTAATAGGGAACTGAAAGTATCCATCTTAGGTTATATGGACTTCCAATCGATTCACATAGTTTTATAGAAGCGAGAACTTGTTTACCTTGACTTTTTTCTAGTATCCCTTGTTGCATCCTTTAAAACTTAAAAACTTCACTCTTAGATCTTTCTCACCTCTCCCTTTAGCTTGCATGCGCTGAAGCTGCAGGTGTAACCTCTTGTTTGTATCCAGTCTTGTAATTTGAGCAACTTAAAGCTAGTATCCAATCGTGGGCATAGTCTATCAAAACACCTATACCATTTGCATAATATAGAGTATTAACCAAATACGTGTAAGACTCCGGGAGATATATCAATAAAATTAGGGCTTTGTCTTCGTCGTCGATCTTCACCTCCATGCTTGTCAACTTGCAAAGAAATTTATTAAAGACGTTAATATGCTTACAAAGATCTGACCCTTCTGCCATCTTTAGAGTGTAAAGTTGTCTCTTCATAAATAAATTATTGGAGAGTACCTTCGTCATGTAGATGCTCTTCATCTTCGATCATAATCCTTCGGTGGTCATCTTGTTGATAAAATTATAAAGAACTTCGTCAACCAAGCACAATTGAACTGCGTTAATTTCCATCGAATTAAGTTTATCCCAATCATCTTCTTTTATAGTTTCGGAACGATGTACTTTTCAAAGGAGTGCCTGCTACAACCCTTGTTGAATTAGGAAGGCTTTCATGTTCAACCTCTATAATTCAAAATTATTTTTAAGTGTGAACTTCTCTATCTCGAACTTCACATTCGATTCCTTTGATTTCACGTCTTAGATTCAATATATATAAAAAAAAAAACTCCAACAAAAGCCTACGCTCTAATACCACTTATTGTGCACAGATGACACACGTTGGGTGTGAAAGTAACCTTAAATACGAATAAAACAAGCAATAGAGAAAAGAAAATCCAAACAAACACATAAATTTTTACATGAAAAACCCTTTAAAAAAATAAATAAATAAATAAATAATAAAATAAAATCATGGCACAAAGCTAATGATCAATAACCATTATTATCAGAAAATTACAAGATATGGAACAACTTATAGTAGAAACCCTGGATTTTCCCTTTAAACCCTAGAAAATTTATACTAGTCTCTAGAACATCTCTAGCATTAACCCTAATCGCATCTACGAATATACTTATATAATGCCGTACAAAGTAGGAAAATAAAACCCAAACTTACGCAAGAACATGCATGCCCATTCGATCAACCCGACTTGACCTTCGGTTAACCAAAACAACCTTGGTTGAACCGAGAAAGAAATTTGCACCAAATTAAAGACACTCGATAAATACTATCCATCCCTGACTTGAACTTTTTTTTTTTTGTAGCCACTCTTTTTGCAAGCAATTGATGGGATGGTTATGATTTCCTGAAAAAAGTGACTCTTCATAAGCAATATATGATTATATCCAAAAATAGATTTTGAAATTGTTATTTGGATGCATTTTTCGTAAATGATCTAGGCTATCCCAATTGAAGGCTAGTGATTATATAGTTAGGATTGTTGGATTAGTGAGATATTTACATGGTAGCCTAAAAATCTATTGAACTTACTTTACAGTCTAGATCAAGCGTTGGCTTGTTGAAGTGTCTCAATGCAATCTCTGAGAGCATTGGGGCATATCACCTCTTTTAAAAAAAAAAAAAAAAAATTTTAGAAGAAATAACCATAAGAACTTTGCAGCTCACAAAGTTTTTGCTCACAAAAACTAAGATGAGGGAGGATGTGAATGCCTTGAACGTGGACGGTCTCACAGCCTTGGATATTTTACTGGATAACCATAGCGACTCGATGGATATGAAACTTGAAGGGATACTCCAAAGCGCTAGAGCGATAAGAGGAGGAATGATACATTTCACGGGAGACAATTGGGCAATTGAACGATTGCCTCCTACCAAGAATAGGTGGAAGAAGGGCGAATTAATGGTGGTTGTAACATTGATATCTACTATCACATTCCAAGCTGGAATCAACCCTCCCGGTGGGTTTTGGCAGGATGATACGGAGGATTCGCAGGACAGTTCTAAATTCCACAGTGCTGGGGGGTCGATCATGGCCCATAAATATTCAGGCCTATACACATTATTCACAATTTTCAATATGGTAGCATTCATTGCATCATTGATAGTACTCTTATTGCTGGCAAGTGGATTCCCTCTCAAGCTACGCGCCTTGGTGATGATAACATGGTTGAGCATGTCTTCAATGATCGTTGCTTATGGGCTAGCCATTTTTACCATCACCACTGGAGAACCCTTTCCTTTTGGCTACATCATTCTCGGTTCATTACTTGGGTGGCTCTTATTGAATGGTCTACTCTTTGCTGCACATTCCTTTCACTCCATTATAAGGTTTTTGAGGAAACTTATATCCCTCATATATATGTGTATATACAGAAACAAGCCACTTTTAATGAATGTGACCAATGTTAATGTTGGGCACGATGATGTTGAGATCGGGATTAAACACGACGACTAATGTACATGCGGATGCATATATGTGTATTTATATTAATGCGTATTGCTTTTCTTTGTTGTACCTTAGGATTTTATTACTACATGTACCATGGAGTTTGTGATCAAGTCCTCTTTTCAAATAAAGCTATGCTTCTAAAGGCTACAACATATCTTAGATGGTAAGGAAAGCCTTCAGGTTATATATATATATATATCATCTCTCCGTGCATGAGAATTTGACCATAGTTTCTGAATTCCTTAGAATAGCTTTCCTAGTACCAAAACACAATAGAAACAGTATTTTTCTCAGAGAATGTCTCCCAGATTCCAGGGAGATAAATACCTTAAATGTACATTTGCAAATTGCAATGGCTATTTGACAATGATATTCAATCATTTAACAAACTGTAATGTCAGAAACAAACAATTGGAAAAACATCATTTAAAACGAATTTACTCTAAAAATTAAAATGGATAGCAGGAAAGGAAAAAATTCTGCGAGTCCATAGCTAAAATTTCTGCAGGTCCATAGCTGCGGTTGATATGAACTGGGTTTAAGTAGATGGATACTAAAAATCCAAAAAAGTTTGAAATTCAACTACATAAGATCCAAAGTAACATACTCATGGATCCCAAAAATGAATCATATCTAAATCTAAGGTGTACAACAAAATAAGAAAACAGTAATTATTAAATATCCATAAAATAAGATACAAATATTTCCTAAATCAAATTTGTAAGTAAAACCTGAAAATCAACAAAAACCCATTTGAATATGTGACTTTCAGAACAATTGATGGATCCACAGAATATAACAAATAAAATATCAAGAGAAATGATACTCAGTTTTTAGATAGCAACGAGCTGAATTTGATGGCCTAAGTAACTAACAGAGAAAAAGAAGAACACGGGATCTGCCAAAAGCCAAATATATGGGCGTAAGATGACAGCCCAGGTTAATTTATCAGCTACAGAAAAATCAGAATCAGCAAAAACGAAGGGGGAAAAAAAAAAAAACAAGTATTGTTAGGAAGGAAATTTAACTCGTACATGAATTTAACTCATACATGAACTTTGATTTGTTTTTGGATTTGAATTTGAAATGAGATTATTGAACTCCCATCTTGATGGTATATCAGAACTTCATGTGTAGCAAAGTGAAAAAACTTGCTTATGTCAGGAAGGAAACTAAATGAACTTTTCTACTTTTTGGTTGGTTGATGATGATGACATAAGTAGAAAAAACTTTTCTACTTATGTCAGGAAGGAAACTAAACTTGCTTATGTCAGGAAGGAAACTAAATAGAAACCAACATCATCAGTAACTTAAGTTTTAGTAACAAGCACTGTTGGCAAGTTTTCTGTGACGAACTTAAGCGAGCCAAGATCATATGTGTGGGTTCCAAAAACGGTAAAATGAACAGTAACTTACAGTAATGCAGACAATCACATACACCAAAAACTAAACAATGAAAGAAAATCAACACTTAATGGTCTAAGTAACTAATAGAGAAAAAGAAGAACACAGGATCTGCCAGAAGCCAAATATATGGGAGTAAGATGACAGCCCAGGTTAATTTATCTGCTACAGAAAGACCAGAATCAGCAAAAAAAAATACTGAAAGGAACCATAATATATTATTTATTTGCTACTATTTAATACTATGCAATAGACTGACTTTCAACTCCAACCACAATTTTATACTGAAGCTAAAATTCCTGTTTGTGACAAACAGGGAACTTCCTCTGTTTTGCACCTTGTTGGTTCATGCGAACCCAAGTTGTCTCAAAAAAGAAAATGGGGAATAGTGTTAGATTATTATGCCTCCTAGAAGTCGCTTCATTTTTCTAACCTCTTTCTTGGTGCACATTCAGTTTTGGGTTTCACAAATACTGAATTACATCAGTCTAAAGTTGAAGAAAATTTCCTCAACAACATAGATAAGCTAATATCATCTGATAGAAGAATGGGGTGCCTGTATGCTAATCCAGACTGTCCAAAATGAGATGCGTGATGCATGCATAGCCAGAAAAATAAAATAAATAAATAAATAAAAAAGATTAAAACGAAAATGAGATGCGTGATGCATAGCCAGAAAAAAAAAATTAAAAAATTAAAAAATAAATAAATAAATTCAAAATAAGCAACAAAAAAGCAGAAAAAAAAAAATCCAAATAACTACAAAATAATCAAAATCCGAGCACAAATTATATCCATCCATGTCCTGAAAAATCCAAATCAGCTACAGAAAAATCAGAATCAGCAAAAAATAAATAAATAAATAATCAGATGCAACCATAGCAAACAGTGAGCTGATCAAACACCATTTAGCCTTTGGAGATGAAAGATGGGATTTGGTCATGAAAATGCAAACGAGAGAAGTTGAGATGGGTCAAACTAGTGAGCTGATCAAACCTAGAAGGGATTGGAGAGGGATCGAAGTTATTACCAGTGAGGTTGAGCTTCGCTGTTACTGTGGACGTTGCAGTCACTGTTACTGTCATTGAGTACCTTGGATAAAATTGATGAATTCATGTTGAAATTTATGGATCAGTTTCATGGCGGCTGCCAACCTAACGCAACCCTCCTTTCTCTTGGATTAGACCTGGTAATGAGAGCACAAAATTCCCATAGGCTCTATGTAATAGTCTATTACTTTTCCCAATTAGTTGGGATAAGGCGATGTTGATGACAACGACAACGGCGATGAAATTACGATCGCCTAGACCAAAAAAAAAAAAAAAAAAACTCTAGAATAAAAATCCAGTTATAGCAAACCATTTGATTGGATCCAATCACAGACAATGTCTTGTGTCATACATACAAGATGAGGTCAATCTATGGATATCACTTGTCGAGTAAAATACAAAAAAGAACTGTTGCCAATTCCTAATAAATGTATCTTCTACATCCACTACATGGCAAACATTTATCAAACTCGGGACCTTAAGCACGGTCATTCCACTAATAATTTTCAAAATAATTTTGACAATCCTCAAAAGAAAACACTGTGGAAAGAAAGAAAGAAGAAAAATGTATCTTGCCACTAAAAAAGCTTGATAGTCTTCACAAATCTTGACAATCTTCAAGCAAAAACAAAACCTAATTACCTGATTGCTGAAACATTAGAGCAAAAAGAAGCCAAAAAACCTCGGCTTAACAGGAAATCCCAGCCTAGCTGATGCAAACCAATTTCTGAGAAAAAAAAACCAAGCAGAAAAAAGGCTCCTAAAATCTGATTAAAAACATTTAAAAAGCAGCAACCAAACAACCAATAACCAGTCATAAAATCTGAAGCACCCATAAGATCCCTTCTAAAAAAATCAGATCACATTGCCAAATAAGCAGCAATGATTCTCAAGCCAAACTCCAGAGAGAGAGAGTCTCTTTCTTAAAGCCACACGAGGATTACTCTCATTAATCAAGACTTATTCTAAGACTGAATCCTCAAGAAATGTCTGCATGAGGTCTCCATAAGGAGAAAAATTGCAAACTACAAATTTTGAAGATGTATAGATTTGTAACTCTGTTAGTTCGGTTGTCATTCTATATAAAACTCATAATCTTGTACTTTTAGGGGATCATTTCACTTCCAGCAGGTAATATTTCTCTTGATGTAAGACCCAATTGTTGCTCATTGTTTATTTCTACCCGGCAGAGGACTGTGTTCCAACTTTTGTTTTTTGGCAGCAGCATGCAATTTGCTTCCAACTTTAAATCCCTCTTCTTTTACCCAAAATAGTCTCTATCCTTCTTTTCTTTATTTATCAGATGTCTCCTACACTTTAAAACTCGGAGAGGAATTTTCCTTTATCATGCAACTTCCTTGAGTGCATGTAGATCCATGTATGGATTGGATGCAACTCTCCAAAATTTGGACATTTGTATGCAGCAGCGATTTGGGAGCGGGTTAGGTGAGACCCGGATTCACCAAAAGTGGGTGGGACCCCTGACTCTGACTCTGGGTCTCACAATGATGTGTCTTAAATCCTCACCGTCCAACCATTTTGAAAGCTCATTTTACGGAATGGTCCAATTAAACGAAGTTGACTCAAATTTTAGGTGGACCACACCACAGGAAACAGTCGTGATTGAATCCCCACCATTAAAAACTTTATGGTTTCCACTGGAATATTTATTTCCCATCCAACCTGTTGATAAGGTCATAAACACCTACATTAAGAGATGACGGAGATATCATCTTGATCCAAAGCTTTTGTAGCCCACAGGAAGTTTTTAATGGTCAATCACCACTGTTTCCTGTACTATGGCCCATTTGGGATTTGGAACCGCTTCATTTTTTTGATCATGTCCTAAAATGAGCTTTCAATACAAGGCGTGGATGTAGTCACATAAAATCTAGAGCGGATTAAGTGGCCCCCACAGTCAGGGTCCCAACCACATGGCCCAATAAAATTTGGAGCGGATTAAGTGCCACCGCAGCCTCACCCAAGAGGGTGCAGCCTTTACCGTGTGGCCCACCTTGATGTATATATTCTACATCTACTCTGTCCATTTATTTTCCTGCTACAGGCATGTGAGCTTGACAGTGTAAGACGAACATTGTAGAAGTAATTACCAAATGAAATACAGAAGCAAAACAAGAAATAAACAAATCAAAATGGCAAAGCCATATGGATTCAATAAACAACTACAATCAGCACAAGACATTAACCCTTGACAATATGAAAACAAATGCAGCAAAAAATCAGCCCAACACAAGATAAGAAATCAGCAATTGATATGTCAAATAAAATAAAATAAAATAAAAAAATTAAAAAAAAGAAGAAGAAGAAGAAGAAGAAGAAGAAGATAAGGAATCGACAATGCGAATCCCTAAAAATGGATTCGACAATGCAAATCCCTAATTAGGGATTTGTATTCGACAAAGCATATTCCTAATCAAGTATTCTAAATTGCATAAAGCAACAACAAGAAGAGAAAATCCTTACATCATACCTGAGAATCCGAGATTCACGAGCAGTAAAAGGCTGAACTGCAGTAAAGGGCCGAGAGAGAGAGAGAGAGAGAGAGAGAGAGAGAGAGAGAGAGAGAGAGAGAGAGAGAGAGAGCATGCAAGAGGGAGAGGGAGGGAGAGCAAGAGGGAGTGGAGAGGGAGAGGCAGAGAGAGTCAGTGCAGGAAGGGAAATGAGATTAGGGGTTTTGTTTTTTGATTTTATAGGGACCCTTTGCCTGCGGCCGTTAAAACTGGCTGCCGGCAAAGGGTAACCCCATCCGTCAGGTAAGCCCTGTTTTGTCGTAGTGTATATATATCTATAAATATAAGGGTTACATATAGCAGTTGGAAATTCTTAAATGGTGACTCTCTCCCTCTCTCACTCTTTCTCTCTCACTTGAATGGTGACAAATTTTATTGAAACCAAAGAAACAATACAAAAGTGTTAAAGAATTGCTGATAGTGAGTAACCCTCTTGATGCTCTGTTTCAAGTGAGATTACCCGCCATATTGTTAGTGCCTTTAGAAATCAAAGAATGTTCATGACCCAATCATTCTAAGAGAGATTTGATCTGATTGAAAATTAAGCGGTCACAAAACAATATCGGATCCACCTTTATAAGGAAGCATATTGTTTACAGGCTCTGCCTTTTCTCGAGGATCATCAGCCATGTCTTTAGAGAAATTAACAGTTTTGCATATGCTCTATCTAACATGGGTGCAGATTCTAAAGAAGAAAATGCTGCTGCCTCCATGATTTGATACTATAAAGGAAAAAGGTGCAGTTAGGAAGATTAGATTTAGGAAAGCAAGGTTGATTTGTGTTGAGTAATCTTGTGAATTCCGTGTTGTTCTGCAGTTTATCTGGAGTTAATCATGTACAAGTTGCTTTTGGTATTAATAGACTCTTATGTACAAAACAAATAAACATTGAACTGAGCTTGCTAGGACTGGAAAACACTAACTTGCTTAAGAAAACCATAGCATAGTCCAAACATTTCCAGGAAACACCATATAATTGAACGTGAATATTATTTTCAAGGATGGGATGCTCATATCTGTATATTGTCCTTGTCTTTCAGAAACTGAGTCATATTTCATGTTTCCATTCTCGTAAGTATTCGAGTATAATAGCTTGAGTTCTGATGCAAAAGTGAATTGAATCTCAAACATTCAATTAAATGAAGGGAAAATGATAAATGTTAATGATTTGGAGTTGCCTTTGAATTGCCATTTCATTTCTTTTAAGTGCAACTTGAAAGTAAGGTAATTGCAATTTGGAGCCCACACCCCTCAATATGAATGCTAAGGAAACTAGAATATGGTTATTCCTGCTTTATTTGACCCCTAATTTCAATTCAGTTAGTCCATCTAAAAGCATAAGCTCCAATATTATAATAGTTTGTAAGAGTCACAATATGATGAACAAAATACTCCATATTGAATCAATATTACAATACATAAATATCTCTTTCTTCCCCTGAGTCTCATAACCTGTTAAGGTCTTTTCTCGATTGGTACAAATTGTAGATTAATGCATGGCCTTTGAAGGGTAGAATCGGATTGGTGAAGTTGAAGAAATGAACTATAAATCTACAATGCATTCAATGAAGAATATTATCAATAGAGCTTTGCTAATCACTTCTGAACTTGGTTGTACATGAGAAAAAAAGAAGCTAATTGGATCCTCTTTTATGGAATATGCATATTACGTACAACAAAACCTTAATGTAGATCAGCTTGAGTTTGGCCCATTTAAGTCATTGGGTCTAAAAGCAAATAAGGCCTTTGATTTTAGGCCCAAGCTTGCACATTAACATTATACAAGGGCCTATAATCCTCCACTTGAGAGTATAACATTTTGCAAAACATGAGAATGGCTATGTGATTGGTGCCCATGGATTGACTTACATTTCTCATTTATTTTTGGAAAGTATTACACACTGCACATCTGGTGTAAATTTAGGCATATGCAATTACAAAGAAAAGAGAAGTGCAATTGGAAAAACCTCTGACTGCAATTCTACACAATCAGCAAAATCAGCATCAGCAACCAACTCCTCTACATTCCGAGGTCGTAGTCTTACAGCCACTTGAACTCTTCCAAGAACTGTCCCAAGCATCCAAAGAAAAGAAAAGAAAAATCAGAATTGATCATAATTAAAATTAAAAAATCTAGACTCCAAAATAGATAAAACAAAAACTATAATATTGGAATCATAGTTTAAAAACCAGAAAAGTCAAACTAGAGTTGAGTCAAAGAGTAGGTTAAGTTCTATTGAGTCTTGAAGACTATGAATTTTTTGAGTTATCAAACTATGATGGATCAGAACTCCCAATATTCAGATGCTAATGAGACACACCCTTTTTCCAGGCAGGTCAACCAATTAGCCTTCTAAGGAACATAGAGAAAAGATACAACAATCTTTTCTTTTCTTTTTAATTTCTTTATATCAAGAATCTTGGCAATATGATGAGATATAACAAGAGATTTTTATTAAGAGATAATCAAGGAGGAAATAATTCCAAAACAGAGCCTCATGGATACCACCTTCTTTAACAGTAACATCTGCAGGAGATCCATTTCAGCTTATGGTTTTTAATGGTGTAAACAATATACAAATTTTATGGCATGGGCCAAAAGATGAACCATATACAAATATCAGGTGGGCCACAACATACAAAACAGTGGTGAAAGACCATTATAAACATTTTTTTGGTGGGTCACAAAAGTTTTGAATCTAATCTTATCAAAACAGGTTGGATACTAGCAGATGGCAAGTCAAAAATGATAGTGTTGGAAATATGTAAATACAAAAGGAAAGTGTAACATGGCCATAAAGATATTTGCACAAAGAAAGCTTCAAATTGATTAATTTAAAAATAGAAAAAGATATTTGCATGCTGTTTACTACTCCAAACAAACAATTGTTGGGATTTTGACCTACAGAATCACACAAATTTAGATCTAAGATAGCAATCCAATGACACCAAGCACACACAAGTGAACACAGATTTAACGTGGAAAACCCTTTCGGAAAAAAAACCACGGCACAAAGTAATAGAATTCCACTATAAAAGCATCAATTACAAAGAGAGAGGACTTACCCGATTCAAACAACCTCGAATCTCACCCTTGGTACACCCTTTGATAACCCTAGAACCATTTAGAATACTTTTAGAAAGCCTTTTCATTCCTTAGTATAGCCCTAGGGACCCCTATTTATAGTTAAGAAAACTTCCCTTTCGCTTCCTTGTGAAACCACCTCAGATTTTTCGTAGTCTGCACAAGATCTAAACTCGAATCTGCGTAACCTCGACTGGTCGAGCTGAGTCCTCGACCGGTCGAGGGACCCCCTCGACCGGTCGAGACATTCCCTCGACTGGTCGAGCGGCCCGGACACCAAAAAATCGTAAGACACTGGACTTTGAGTCGAGCAATCCTCGACTAGTCGAGATGCCCACTCGACCGGTTGAGCCAGGCCCTTGACCGGTCGAGCAGCCCCCAAAAAAAAAAAAAAAAATTGTCAGATTGTAAGGCATTTGACAACAACAATATCAACTCACCTAAGGCCCTGTTTGGTAGACACCTAAAAAATGAGTTGATCTCATTTTGGCTCACAGAAACTATACATTAATCTTGATCTCTAATAGATAATGAGTTCATGTTTAAAGTGATTATGTAATACAGATAACAATTTCTAATACATAATTATTGTTAACAAAAATGAGATGAACACATTTTTGCATCTACCAAACAGGTACTAAATGTGTCAAATAAAATTGCAGATTCAACTAAACAGAAAATGTGAAGTAGAATTGCTTAGTCTATTTGTTCCTAATATGAAGAAGCATGAAAATTAACCTCTTTTAAGACTAAGATTATTGGCATTGTTAAGCCAACATTTCTTACATTATTAGAAAGCCATAGCATAGATCTAAGCAAAAATTGTAATATTGTAGCTTGAAAATAGCTTTTTTCCTTCCAAGTTAAAAGTGAATTAAATAAAAATAATAATAATAAAAAAAAAACAGAATAAAGGAAAAGAAAAAAAAAAAGTAATGAATGTAACAATCAATCACATTAAGGCAATATGCATACCCAAAAATGGAACGTAAAACGCAATATGTAGGATCCCATTGCTTTATATAAGGAATTTGAGAAGCTCTTGCTAAATTTTAGTACTGCTGTGAAGTGAGCAAATGCAGCTTTCATGATTGGTGACAAACGCATTGTGATCAAAAACCTTATAGGGCTATTTAGCATGAGTAAGTTTTAAAAAGCAAAACAAATAAATAACAAGCAGTAGCAGTGATATAGTGAGACCTATCACAAAATAGAAAAACATTTTACGATATTCCTCAAGCATTGATGGTGCTCAAAAATCAAATGCCTTAGGCTAAATGGAGGAAAATTCTTCATGGTGCACTTTTTTAAAAATTTTTCTTTTTTCTTATGAGGAATGAAAATTTATTAAAGAAACTAAAAGGATAGAAAAACAAAAAGGTGGATATTGAAACACCTACACAACGTCCACAAAAGACAAAGCAACAGCAATTTGTCCATTTAACCTATGCAAATTTGGTCCACAATAATAATAAATGCCCATCAATCCATCAATCAGATTTTATAGTTACTATCTATCTATAGTGGCCTATAATTTGTACATTTAACCTATGCATTAAGTGAGACCCACCATGAAATGTTCCAAAAATCAAGTTTAAAAATGAAAGAATGAGAACTGAGGCACGTTTGGAGACACTTTTGGGCCCCTCTACCTATTCAATTCAATGCCGGAAAAGTACTATTTTACAAATTGAGCAATTTCATGTTTGCCTTTAAAATGGCACATTCATTGTCTGGAAGGGAACTTCTATCTTTTGAATGTTTTTAGAGTTTATGTGTATTGAACTTGACAATATTGAAGATTTTTCTTAGTTCATTGAGACACTTGTGGTAGAAAAAATCTCAAAAAAGAAGGCATGGCCCGAACTTCATTTATTTTCCAATTTCCAGCACATGGCAACGATACTAACAAATACTTCCTATCAGTCAATGACTAAATGCACAGAAGGATTAGATAATAATTTGATTGAGTAGATAAGAAAATGATATCCAAATACCAAATCTATATATTCATCTGTAGAAAATAGAATTCATATAAAAAAACAAAACAACACTGAACTTTGGCATGCTTTAAGAACTGTTTGGGTATATCCCAAAATCACAACTACATCCGCTTTTTAGTGGTCCACCGAGCACTTGGGACTGTACACAAACAGGATCTGCATTTCGCAGGCTCCCATTATCTGTCCTAAACTGATGGCCAAACCGTTTCCACTCAGGGCAACTGGAAACTATCTGACAATATACCTGGGAACAAAAGCATCCTACTCATCCAGATTCAGGTCACTCAAGTCTAACATACTATTAAGAGTCTTCAAGAAGCCATAGCTTCAAAAAGCGCATGCCAACCCTAAAAAGGGTTTCGACAATGCAAATCCCTGAAAGGGGATTCGACAATGCATATTCCTAATCGGGTATTCTAAATTGCAGAAAGCAATAGCAAGAAGGGAAAAGCCTTACATCATACCTGAGAATCCGAGATTCACAATCAGCGGAAGGCGGAACTGCAGCAGAGGGCCGAGGAGAGAGAGAGAGAGAGAGAGAGAGAGAGAGAGAGAGAGAGAGAGAGAGAGAGAGCGTACGAGAGGGAGAGGGAGAGGGAGAGCGTGCGAGAGGGAGAGGGAGAGGGAGGGAGAGCTTGAGGGAGTGGAGAGGGGGCGCAGGTGGGTTAGGGCTTTTTTTTTTCTTCTTCTTTTTATAGGGTAGCCCTATCTATTAGCTAAGGTCTTTTTTCTTGTAGTGGAAGTCATTGTTAGTGCACTCATCGTGCACACCATATTTGTCAATCACGTGACTATTTGTATCAAGTAGTCAGATGAGTCCTTGACGAATGAAGACCGACGATGCAACTGGAGCAGAAGCCCAAGCTACAAGTTCAGAATACAAAGAAGCTTCTACGATCTGGATCTTGCCTCTAGATGACCCTAACCCAAATAGGAAAACCCACTTAGATCATCTATTCAAGCCATTCTAAGTCTATATTTTCTACCATTATAATGTTGCCTTTAAAAGGTTCAAAGTTATTGAATGAATTGTTGAACAAAAATTCAAACAGGAAAATCTGTTCCAATTCGGTTGGTAAAGGTGCCACCGAATGGCACCTTCAGTACCACAAAAGTGCCACTCAATACCACCGAAGACACCTTCAGTATTATCGAGAGTGCCCAAAATAGTCCAACAGCCTTCAAAGTGTTGAGAAGTGGAGCCATATGCGCGGATTTTGTGTCGCAAGTCCTTTCGCAACTGGGATGCTGAAAGGAGTTTCGCAGATTTCATGTCGCAAGTCCTTTCGCAACTGGGATGCGAAAGGGAAATTGCCAAAACTATAAATTGGGGTCCCTAGGGCTATTTTAGGGTTAAGGTGAATATTGAGGAGCTATTCTAAGGTGTGGGAAAAGGGTTTTCTCTGTATCTCCAAGGGAGAGGTTAGTATATTGCCTTGTAATCTTCATTCTTCATGGTAGAAGTTTGCATCCGTGGTTTTTTAACCCTAGTTTGGGGTTTTTTCCACGTATATCTTGTCTCGTGGTTTTTTAGATTGCTTTGATCTACTTCTAGTTTATATTTCTTCTTGTTTATCGTTTATGGGTGAGGCCTGAGATTGGATCTAGGCTCACTGCGTTGTTGGTGTGCTGCGCAACAACTGGTATCAGAGTTATTGGTTTAGTTCTATTGGGAGCGATGGCAGAAGATGGAAAAACTAGAATTGAGAAGTTTGATGGTTCAAACTTTGCCTTCTGGAAGATGCAGATGGAAGATTATCTGTATCAGAAGGACCTCTATATTCCTCTAGGAGGAAAAGAGAAGAAACCAGAAAAGATGACAGATGAAAAATGGTTTTTACTGGATAGGAAGACTTTAGGAATGATCCGACTCTCTTTGTCTAAGAGCGTCGCCTTCAATATATCCAAGGTAAAAACGACAAAAGAATTAATGGAAGCCCTAGCCACCATGTATGAAAAACCCTCAGCATCCAACAAGGTTCATCTTATGAAACAGCTATTCAACATGAAGATGTCAGATGGTGAGAGCGTGGCTGAACATCTAAACAAGTTCAATACAGTCATGAGCCAGTTGGAATCCGTTAGCATTGTTTTTTAGGATAATGTCAGAGCGTTATTGATCTTATCCAGTTTGCTAGACAGATAGGATGGTTTGGTGATTGCTGTGAGCAATTCTTCAGGGTCGACAAAGCTTAAATTTGATGATGTGGCCGGTCTAATTCTCAGCGAAGAATCTAGAAGAAAGGCATCAGGAGATTCAGGGGATTCAGGGAATGCTCTAAACATTGAAGGAAGAGGAAGATCGCTGAACAAATGAGACAATAAACACGGACATTCTAAGTTGAGGAAGAAGTCCAAGGGACCGAAAGACAAAGATGGGTGTTGGCAATGCGGCAAAAAGGAGCACATGAAACGTGATTGCAGTGCGCTTAATAAACAAGAAGGAAACTCTCAAGGTGAGAAGGATTCAGTGAATCTATCTGAGGAGAGTGACACAGAGGCGTTGATCTTGTCTCTTGATGCGAGGAATGAGTCTTGGGTTATAGACTCAGGTGCTTCGTTTCATGCCACTTCATGCAAGGGAGTTCTGCGTAATTATGTGTCAGGTGACTTTGGGAGAGTATACCTGGGTGATGATGAGCCGTGTAGTATTGTTGGAAAGGGAGATGTTCAGATAAGTCAAAAAGATGGAACAACTTTGAAATTGAAGGATGTCAGACATGTACCGAGTTTGAAACGTAACTTGATTTCAATGGGGCAGTTGGCCAATACCGGTTATGTGACAACATTCACCAGTGATTCCTAGAAAATCACAAAAGGTGCCTTAGTGATATGCCGAGGCAAGAAGGAAGGTACTTTGTACGTGACTTCAAGATCGTATTGTTCACTCGCAGTCGCATCAACTGGAGTGAATAGACAATTATGGCATCAGAGGTTGGGACATGTGAGTGTGAAAGGGATAAAAGTGTTATTGTCAAAAGGGAAACTACCAGGGCTGAAGTCTATTAACTTGGAATTCTGCGAGGACTGCGTGTATGACAAGTAGAAGAGGGTAAGTTTCAAGAAGACGGGACGCGCTCCAAAGATGCATCTGTTGGAGCTTGTACACACTGATGTGTGGGGACCGACACAGGTATCATCTCTTAGTGGTTCACGTTATTTTGTTTCCTTTATTGATGATGCTAGTAAAAAACTGTGGATTTATTTCTTAAAGCACAAATCTGATGTATTTGATATATTTAAGAAGTGAAAAGTTATGGTAGAAAATGAGACAGGTAAAACAGTAAAATGTCTCAGACCTAATAATGGGGGAGAGTATTGTGACAAGAGGTTTGAGGAGTATTGTGCAGTTAGTGGAATCAAATATCAAAAAATGATTCCAGGTACACCGCAGCAGAATGGTGTGGCTGAGCCCATTAACAAGACCATCCTTGAGCGCGCTAGGAGCATGAGGTTACATGCAGGGTTGCCCAAGACATTTTGGACAGATGCTGTGAATACCACCGCATATCTCATCAATAAAAGTCCCTCAGCACCATTGGATGGTGGGCTACCAGAAGAAGTGTGGACTGGGAAAGAAGTGAACCTTGCACATCTCAGAGTGTTCGGTTGCACTTCATATGTTCACATTAATGCAGAGCACAGAAACAAGCTGGATACGAAGTCCAGGAGGTGCACGCTTATACGCTACGGGCAGCATAATTTTGGCTACAGGTTTTGGGATGCAGAAAACAGGAAAATCATCAGAAGCAAGGACGTAGTCTTCAATGAAAAAGTGATGCATAAGGACGGTGCATGAAAATAAGGCTAAGGAAAAAGAATTTGTAGAGTTAGAAGAGTTACTGGACATGGGTGTTACAGCGCCATAAGATGATCATGCACAGGAGCATTATGAGGCAAGGCTACAGACACTGGTATTGAGGAGGTCTACTCGGAAGAGGAGACCCACGATCCGATACTCACCCTCCTTATATTATCTACTACTGACAGATAATGGTGAACCAGAGTGTTTTGAAGAGGCATTACAGTCAGATACACGGGTTAAGTGGGAGCAAGCCATAGATGAGATGAACTCTCTTGAGTCTAATCGTACATGGGAACTAGTCACTCTACCAAAGGGTAAGAAAGCTCTTCATAACAAGTGAGTTTACAGACTGAAGGAGGAGCACGATGGTTCGAAATAGTACAAGGCCAGATTAGTTGTGAAAGGGTTTCAACAAAAGGCAGGTATCGATTTCACTGAAATATTTTCACCTGTGGTGAAAATGTCTATGATTCGCATGGTCTTAAGTATAGTAGCTATAGAGGACTTACATCTAGAGCAGTTAGATGTTAAGACAGCCTTTCTTCATGGGGACCTTGAAGAAGAGATATATGCATCAGCCGACAGGATACGTGGCACCAAGAAATGAGAACAAGCTGTGCAGACTGAAAAAGAGTTTATATGGTCTGAAGCAGGCCCCGAGGCAGTGGTATAAGAAGTTCGACAGTTTCATGTCGGGAAACGGCTTTAGGAGATGTCATGCAGACCACTGTTGTTACTTGAAGAAATTTGATACGTCATACATCATTCTTCTTCTGTACGTTGATGATATGCTTGTAGCCGGTTCAAGCATGAAGGACATCTCAGATCTCAAAAGACAACTGTCTAGAGAATTTTCCATGAAGGATTTAGGAGCTGCAAAATAAATCCTAGGCATGAGGATAAAGCGTGACAGGGAAAACAAGAAACTAGTTTTGTCACAGGCAGAGTACATAGCCAAGGTACTTGACCGATTCAATATAGGAGGTGTTAAGCTAGTTAGCACTCCATTAGCCAACTACTTCAAGCTATCTAAGGAGCAAGGGGCAAAGACACAGGAGGAACGAGACTACATGGCTAAAGTCTCATACGCATCAGCTATTGGGAGTCTCATGTATGCTATGGTGAGCACGAGGCCAGACATTGCTCAGGCAGTGGGAATTGTTAGCAGGTTCATGAACAACCCCTAGAAGGAACATTGAGAAGCTGTGAAGTGGATCCTTAGATATTTGGTAGGTACTAAGAATGTAGGGTTGTGCTATGGTGGATCGAAAATCAAGCTACAAGGCTACGTGGATTCAGATTTGGCAGGAGATATTGACAGCAGGAGAAGCACTACAGGTTATGTCTTTACTCTGGGTAATGCTGCAGTCAGTTGGGTCTCTCAGTTACAGAAGATAGTATCTATCAGTACGACAGAAGCAGAATATGTTACGGCTACAGAACCATACAAGGAGATGGTGTGGATGCAAGGTTTTATGGAAGAGTTGGGTAAGAAGCAAGCAGATTGCAAACTGTACAATGACAGTCAGAGTGCCATACACTTGGCCAAGAATTCAGTCTTTTATTCAAGGACCAAGCATATTGTCATCGAATATCACTTCATACGTTCGTTACTGGAAAATGGATCGATTGCTCTAGAGAAGATTCATACAAGTGAGACTCCTGCGGATATGTTGACCAAGGCGGTCACACGAGAGAAGTTGAAGCTCTGTTCAGCTTTGATTGGTCTTCAGGCTTGAAGACGGGGAGGTGGTGCACTCCTGATGAAGAAGACAAAGGTTTATGGCGATGTGTCTCCAAGTGGGAGATTGTTGAGAAGTGGAGCTACATGCGCGGATTTCGTGTCGCAAGTCCTTTCGCAACTAGGATGCTGAAAGGAGTTTCGCAGATTTCGTGTCGCAAGTCCTTTCGCAACTAGGATGCGAAAGGGAAGTTGCTAAAACTATAAATTAGGGTCCCTAGGGCTATTCTAGGGTTAAGGTGAATATTGGGGAACTATTCTAAGGTGTGGAAAAAGGGTTTTCTCTGTATCTCCAAGGGAGAGGTTAGTATATTGCCTTGTAATCTTCGTTCTTCATAGTGAAAGTTTGCATCCTCACTTCAATGAGTATTCAAAGCTCCTATTGATGAAGAACATGATCTCGAGCCTCCTCTAAAGTACAGAGACCAAACCTATTGGCAAATTCATAGTCTCGGTGTTACTCTAGAACATCCATTGGTTGAATCCCTTAAAAAATCCATTCATAACCTTTGAAAAGAAATTCAACCCACTCCCATTACCTTGGTAACCTTAATAGGAATATCATATGAAAGGTTCTTGATTATGAAGCTGAAACAACAGGTAAACTATAACATAGAGATCGGAGGAGCATCGGGGAGCTGATTCAAGCATGAAAGAGCGAAGATCAAGCAACCCAACACAAGCTACAAAAGAAGACTCAATCTAACAAGTAAGTGTCATTATTAAGAGTCTACAAGTTAGTATCTATCCTTGTGTAGGATTGAGGCTAAGAGTTTGTTATCCTAAAACTCAATTAGGTTCCTAGTGTGAGACCTTGGCCTGTGTGCCTAAACATAGGTACCTTGTGTGGGGACCTTGGCCGGTGGGCCTAAATGTAGGTGCCTTGTGTGGGACCTTGGCAGGTGGGCCTAAACGGAGATACCTAGTGTGGGACCTCGGTCATGGGGCCTAAACGTAGGTTCTTAGTGTAGGACCTTTGCTCGAGTGAATAGCATAAATTGTGAGTCCTTTGTCTAGGGCTGTAAAGGTTAATGGTAAACCTAATTTAAAACCATTCATAGTGAAATTTGGCACACTCTTGGAGAGAGTGCAGTTGTCGGGAGTGGAGTAAGCACGTAGCCAAACCACTATAAATGCCTGTGTTTGGAATCGATATTTGTGCATCTATTTTATTATGCTTATATGTTTGAATGATTAAGTATATAAGCATGATTAGATGAATGCCAAGGATTGATAGGTACAATATTTTATACACACATGTTCACTATGCTATATGTTAGTCACTTAACTTGCTTACCTCAAGTAGCCTATGTGATTAGATCCTCTATTGGCTTGGTGCCCCCCCCCCCCCCCCCTTCTAGGACTCCTGGACTATTCCATACTTTTACTATAGCGGTCTAAAACACAATTTCAATTCCCTCCCTCCCTCCCCCCCTTCTAAGACTCCTGGACTATTCTATACTTTTACTATAGCGGTCTAAACTGCATTTTCAATTCCCTCCTACTCCTGGACTATTCCATACTTCTTCTATAGCGGTCTAAACCGCAATTTCAATTGGTATTAGAGCAAGGTTTCTCTTGAAGGGTTTAACAACCTAGAGGGAGATCTTGACAAAAGTATTATGGATAACGAGGAGTTAAATGAACATCAAATCTATGAGGAAAAGGAAGAAGAAAAAAGAGTATATACGATGCCTATGATCAACTCTACATACATAGCATCAGTATTCTCAGAAAACTTAGTATTTCAAAAAACAAAAATAAACAATTGCATAAAGATCTAGATGAAACATCAGGAATAAATACACAAATGATAAATGATCTTCAACAATATCATATTGAAAATGAGAAGCTTGAAAGAACATCAACGCCTCTTAAGTCTGAAAATCAGAAATTAAATAAACACGTTGAATTTTTAAAATCAGAAAATGAAGAACTCAAAAACGAAAATCACAAACTGAGATTCGATTTAAAAAAGTCAAAATAGCCTGTTGATCTTAGTTACAAATTTTCACAAAGTAGTGAAAAACTGAAAAAACTTCTTAGAATGGGAATAAGCCACAAGGACAAAAGAGGTTCGGGCTATGAAATTGTCAAATCAAGCCCCGTTCCTGCATCACCCGTAATCAAGAAAACTGTTGCATTTGGAAGCAATACAAAAAGCACTTCAATCTGTCATTTTGTGGAGACTTGGGACAATATAAATTTGAATGCCTTGTAAGTGCACTTATTTGCACCTATGTTTGTCAATTACGTGACTAGTTGTGTCTTGTAGTCGGATGAGTTCTTGGCAAGTGAAGATCGGCGACACAACAAGATCAGAAGCATCAAAGCCACATTGAAGACAAAGAACTGCTTCTGCAATCTTAACCTTGCAAATAGATGATCCCGACCCAAATAGGAATACCTACTTAGGTCATCTATTTTAAGTTAATCCCAAGTCCATATTTTATCCAATAGTATTGGCTTTTGCATATCCCAAGTTGTTAAATGATTAAAAGGACAAAAACAGGAAAATCTGTCCACCTTCGGTAGGAAGAAGGTGTCATCGAATGTCACATTCAGTATCACCGAAGATACCTTCGGTGTTACCGAAGATGCTTAAATCTGTCCAGCAACCTCACGACTATAATTCGGTATCACCGATTGTATAATTCGGTGACACCGACTGTCACCGACGAACAATGTTCGATGCCACCGAAATAGACATATTTTGATCAGCAACTTGAGGAATTTAATTCAGTACTACTGATAGACAATTCGGTACCACCGAAGCAAGTTCGGTGATACTGAATGTCATTTCAGTAGCACCGTAAACTAGCCATTTTATAGTCGTTTTCTATCTGTTGGAAGCTTTCGTCTATAAAAGCGGCTTGTAGAAACTTGCAAAATTAGTGGATATAGGCACCATAGAGTCTCTAATGTATCTCAAGCTTATCCTAGCCCATTTAAACTCTATCCATACGAGTTCATGTTCTCTTCATTGTGACCTTCACTCCTATGAGCATTCAAAGCTCCTATTTAATGAAGAACATGAACTCGTGCCTTCTCTAGAGTACAAAGACTAAACCAAAAGGGATATCATTGGTTCTTTGATACTCTGGATCGTCCATAGGTTGAATCCCTTCGAAAATCCACTCATTATCCTAGATAAGAGATTCAACCAACTCCCATAACCTTAGTCACCCTTTAGGTATATCTTATGCATGATTTTTTATCGTGAAGCTAAGCTAACAGGTAAATCCAAGCTACGCGATCGGGGGAGCACCGGGAAGCTGATTCAAGCTCAAGAGCGCGAAGATCTAGCAACCCAAGACAAACTATAAGAGACAACTCAATCCGACAAGTGTCATTTTAAGAGTTCAAAAGTTTAGTCTATTTCCTCGTGTAAGATTGAGGCTAAGAGTTTGCTATCAACAAACTTGTTTAGGTTCCTTGTGTATGACCTTGCCCGGTGGGCCTAAAAGAAGGTGCCTTGTGTGGGACCTTGGCCGGTGGGCCTAAACGTGGGTTCTAGGTGTAGGACCTTTGCTCTTGCGGAGAGCATAAATTGTGTCCTTAGTGTAGGACTGTAAAGGTTATCAATGAACCTGTTTAAAATCATTGATAGTGAAATCCGGTGCACTCTGAGATTGAGTGTGGATGCCGGGAGTGGAGTAGGCATGTAGCCAAACCACTATAAATGCTTGTGTTTGGAACGATCATTTGCGCATCTGTTTAATCATGCTTATATATGCTTGAAAGTTTGATTTTGTATACATGAGTGGATGAATGTTATTCATTGATAGGAAACACATTCCACACACAAGCGCACATCACTAAGCTAGCTATTATATATATGCATATCTTCAATAGCCTTTGTGATTGGATCCTCTAACTAGCTCGGAAGCCATTAGAGTTATTTTGCCTAACTTGATTAAAATTGAATGATTACTTAAGTTAAGCAATCAAGTTTTTGAATAAGCAAAATAATAGAAAAAGTCCTATTCACCCCCCTCTAGGGCATTGCCTTATATTCATTATTCAGTATCAGCAGTGTAAACCGCAATTTCATGCCTTGCGTCTAATAGGTCTCACACCACTTCTGTGTTGAACCATATAGGAAAATTCAAACCAACTGGAAAAATAATATAGAGAACAAAGAGTTCGTCAAAGCATACACCAAATGAAGGAAGAAAATACCCTATCTGATAAATCAAGTGGCTCAACTAAATCAAAAAAACAAAGAATTGATGAAATAAGGAAATCTAGTTGAGTTAACCGAAAAATCCAAAAAGTCCCAAGATGAGAACAAAGCCACATCTCTAAAAAGGAATGTTACCAAATGGGTTATAAAGAACAAAAACAATTGCCTTGTAATTCATACTGCACTAAAGGCAGGCAATAGTTCTAAGTGGTATCTTGATAGCGGGTGCTCTAGACATATGACAGGTGATCGGACCCACTTCTGTGACTATTTAGAATTTGATGGTGAGTCGGTCACATTTGGTGATGAGAGCTCCACCAAGATTGTTGGAAAAGGGACAATAGTCGGGCCTAGCTTGCCCAGTATAGAGGATGTTCTTTGTGTATAGGGATTAAAACATAATCTCCTAAGCATTTCTCAAATCTATGACAAAGAACACTTAGTCACATTCTCAAAAGATATGTCCAAGATCTCAGACCTCATAGGTAAACTTATCATGAAAGGTTTTCGCACAAGTAATAACTGTTATGTGATTCAAAGCAGTGGAGAAAGTGTCCCATCCACAAAATGCCACATGGCCCTAAATGATGAATCCAAGCTACGGCACCAAAGAGTTGGACATGTCCACTACAGGAACTTAGCTAAACTAAGCTCAAAAAATTTGGTGCGAGGTCTCCCTAAGATCAGGAAGAAGGAGAAGGTTATGTGCGGTGATTGTCTCAAAGGCAAATAGATAAAGGTTGGACATAAAAAGACAACCACCGTAGCAACTTCCAAACCACTTAACCTATTCCACATGGATCTAGTGGGACCCACCAAAGTTGAGAGTCATGGGAAAAAGAGATATTTTCTGGTGTTAGTATATGATTACTCCAGATTTACTTGGGTAGCCTTTCTTTGGGAAAAATCCGATGGATTTGAAGAATTCCAGAAGACGGCAAAACGAATTCAAAACGAAAAGGGGTATTGTATAAGTCATATTAGGAGTGATCATGGTAAGGAGTTTGAGAATGATCGATTCAAAAGTTATTGTGATCAAAATGGAATTCAACATGAATTCTCAACTCCAAAGACACCTCAACAGAATGGAGTAGTTGAAAGAAAGAACCGGGTGTTGCAGGAAATTGGCTCAGTTATGCTCAATAGTAAAAATATGGCTAAAAGTTTCTGGGCCAAAGCTGTCAATACCATCTGCTATACAATTAATAGGGTATATCTTAGAGTAAGATTGAATAAGACTCCATATGAACTATGGAGTGGAAAATATCCTAGTGTAAAATATTTTCACGTCTTTGGTAGTAAATGCTATATTCTTAAAGACAGAAAACATCTAGGCAAATTTGACTCTAAAAGCGACGAAGGGATTTTTCTAGGAAATTCTACAAACAATCGTGCTTATAAAGTGTACAATTTAAAGGCATTAACTATTCAAGAATTTGTCAATGTAGATGTAAATGACCAACCATATGATCAGAATAGTCCTGAAATTGATATTAAGGATGAAGTAGACATGCTCACAATAGGTAAACCAAATAACAAAGTCACTTCACCTCATTAACTTCAACTGTCAAACAACTTGCCACTCATTAAAGATCATCCCATCAATCAAATCATTGGAGATCCTAATGATGGTGTGAAAACTCGAAGACAACTTAAAGGTATTTTTAGTCATCTGTGTTTCACTTCTAAAATTGAGCCCAAAAATGTTATACAAGCTCTTCAAGATGAATTTTGGATTACAACTATCCAAGATGAGCTCCAACAATTTGAAAGGAATGAAGTGTGGCAGCTAGTTCCCAGGCCATTTCATACTAACATCATCGGAACAAAGTGGATCTTCAAAAACAGGTCTGATGAATCTAGGAATGTAGTAAGAAATAAAGTAAGACTCATGGCAGAAGGCTACCCACAAATTGAGGGCATTGATTTTGATGAGACATTTGCCCCCATAGCTCGCCTTAAGTCTATAAGAATTCTCATGTTTGTGGCATGTGCGTTAAAGTTTAAATTATTCCAAATGGATATCAAAAGTGTCTTTCTCAATGGTGTACTTGAGGAAGAAGTATACGTTGAACAACTAAAAGGATTTCTAGATCCTAAGCATCCTCAACATGTATACAAATTGAGCAAAGCACTTTACAGACTAAAGCAAGCAACCTGAGCATGGTATGGGTGCTTAACGCAATTTTTACTAGAACACCATTTTTGTAGGGGAAATGTTGATAAAACACTATTTACGCAAAATACTGAGAATATCTTGCTCATTGCCCAAATTTATACAGATGACATTGTCTTTAGATCCACCTGTGAAGATTGTAAGGCCCGTATCCTAGTCCGTACCATTTCATACACTCCCACGATCCTTCCCATCGAATTCAGGTAACCCGCAACCTATAAATGACATTTGTGCGCGACCCTAAGTCGTATCCCATAGATTTGAGTCGCTTAATCCGAGACTTATACCATTGCCACCGCACCGTCGCCGCGGTTCCAATGCCGCGTCTTGCACACCGATTCGATACCCTTGCCAGGAGATGTGGGCCCACCTTTATTTCGAAGAAACGCCGCGCATTTGCAAACCCAAGAGAATCTTTACAACCCATCTCATCAATCAATCAAAGTACACAACCCATGCTTTCTTTCTCCCCAAGTCATGTAACCTACCCTAAGTCAACTCTCAAGTCAAGTACACCTATCACTCACATCCATCACTCACACCCATCACCTCTCTCCTACAACCACCCCTTCTCTCTCTCTCTTTCTCTACACATTTTCCAAGCAACAAAAAAAGTGATGGACGTCCAAGCATTTTCAAGGAGAGAAAAAGATGTTGTGTGTGGCCCACTTCCTATTCCAAGATCCATCACGTAGCCCTTCAAATCTCATCACCTTCCATCAAAGTGAGACACAAGAAGATTGGCGTTCCATCGGACCAAGAAGATCGAACGGTGGGTGCTTTATAGGCCTAGATTTAATGCTTTGATGATGGGCCAAGTGAGGCCTACTGATTGATAGTATGGATCTCACTTTGGACCTTAGATGTGGCCGATGGCCCACCTTGATTCTCATGATCATTCCATGATGGGGTCATTCTCTATGGACCCCATCATGATGTTTATTTTCCTTGTATGAATAGGGTCATCTAGACCTTACATTTTGGTAGAGAAAGGATCTTCACTGTTGATTTTAATCGATGGGCCCACATGTAATGGAACCCACTTGATGTATGTTGTGATGTATGGAAGGGAGGGCCCATAGTGCCAGGGTCCCTCCATCACTCGGTCTCTCTCTTTCTCTCTCTCTTTTCCCTTGTTGGCCCCATGATGTATGTAACTTATCCATGTCGTCCACCTTCGTGGGACCCACTTGATGAACGTGTAGGATCTACACCATCCAGGCCATGTGGACCCTACCCTAATGGTGATGGGAAAACACAAATATCAAATTGATCCAAATCAAGTGGGCCACATCCATGTGGGACCCACCTTGATGAAATATTCACACCATCCATCCAGCATCCCTGGACGTTGGACGTGGACTAAGTGAAATGTGAACAGACAGTGGGATGTACTAAAAGCAAGCAAAAATATTAACTTGATTCAAAATTTCTTGTGGGCCGCTCATGCAGGCCCCACCTTGATGTATGGGTCTAATCCACGCCATCTATTCCATTACCCAGCTCATTTTAGACGTTGAGCCAAAATATGAGGCCAATCCGATTATCTAGCGAGTCATGTCATAGAAAACAGTGGTTTCTACCATTAAAATCCATTAAGGCCTACTCTGATATTTCTATACACCAAAACACATCACATATTGGGCTTGTTTGGTCTGTCATGAGCCATTGAATCCAATGGATGGAGCAGATCCTCCTGATGCAGGCCCCACCTAGGAAAAACCTCAGAAAAATCAAATATATATATATATATATATATATATATATATATATATATATATATATATATATATATATATATATATAACATGCAGCAGGTGCTGCTACTACTAACGTCCAGAGGACGCGCAGCAGCGTCTTGTTACGCTGTGGACGGAAAGGCTAGGGACCGTGGGTCCCAGCCACGATGCATGTGTTTTATCTATGTCATCCAGCCATTTGTCGGGCGATCCATCTGTTGGACGGCCAGTGGACCCCACCCTTGATGTCTGTGTTACATCCAAACCGTCCATCCAGTTGATGAGCTTGCCTTAAGGCTAAAGACAAAATGAGGCAGATCTGCCTATCAAGTGGACCAGACAGCAAAACGCAGTGAGAATTGAGCGTTTGCCATTGAAACCCTTTTGTTGTCACAAAAGTTTTAGATCAATATGAAATTTGTTTTCCTCTTAATTCAGGTCCTTAACACCTTATGAACAAATTGGATGGAAAATCAACGTTATGGTGGGCCCTGATCAGAGGCGTGTGTTATATCTACTCCGTCCAACTATGAGGGCCCACCTAGATGTATGTATGTTGTATTCACAACGTCCATTCACGTGGCCCCCACGTGATGTACCTGTTGTACCCTAGTTGCCATTTGATAGGCCCATTTGGAACGAGCTGGCCCACCCCATTATGTGGTATATGAGGCCCAGGTAATGTATTTATGGCCTATTTGGCGAGGCCCAATATGATGCATTTGGAGGTCATTTGAGGTGGACCAATGTGATATATATTAGCCCATGGGTGAGATCCAATATGATGTATTCAAGGCCCATGGGGGAGGCCCATTGTGATGTATTCAAGGCCTATGGGTTGAGGCCCAGTGGGATGTATATAAGGTCCATTGCAGTGTGTGATTCCACCATGGTGTATATAATAATGTTTATGGCGGGCCATGCCTTGGGAGCAATGATGGTTTGACGCCTACATTGTAAGAATAATGATGGTTCAATGTCCGCATTGTAACTCTCCTTAGGGCCCATTGATAGGCCCATACTAGTTGTGTGTAGGCCGTCTAGGCTCATCTTCGTTGTGAGGATAGTTCATCACGTTGTAACTGCTTAGTATAATTCCATGACTCATGCCATACGCATCATATGTATGTTTAATATGAGTAGTGACTGATCATAGCATATGTCATTAGATAGATTATTTATGGGACTCACTGATAGGAGTTACTCACATGAGCGCGTGGTACGCGCAAGATTGTTGTATGACTGACGGTGTGACTCATGCATCTCGCATATGTGTGATATGATCATTATACGCCCTAGTGACATCAAGGTCATAGCCTCCACAGGCACATCGTGGATGGTCATATCGTATACCGGAAAATATTGGCTCTAGCATTGTGGGCACGTATAATGTCCTTGGGTGAAAATCCCAGAACCTTTTTAGTACCATGAAATGCTCCTATATCTAAACCGAGTGGATACACGAGCGCAGGAGTGTCAAATACCAGTAGGCCGCGTCTCCCACTGTGTCGTGATCAGTTGGAAGGGGGTGTGGCCTTATCCGCTGAAGTGAGGGGGTTGTAAGTTAGGCTAAGTTTGACCAGCTCACAAATGAGTCCACTATCGATGAGCCGGGTAGGTATTACAGACTACAGGTCAGGCGGTAGTGTGTTCTCTTCCACTTGCTGGGCTGTGCAGATTTTCACTGTTTTGGATTTCCAAAAATTCTTAAATTTTTTTTAATATAATTAACTTATATTATCACTTAATGACCATTGGCACTCAATGATAGTTTATACACGGGTGGTACCAGTAAAGAACCGCACAAGCCCGATTAATCAACCGTATGAAGCCAACGAATCCGCCTGATCACCTGAACATCAGGTGTAGCCCTATGATTTACTCACATAGGACCCAGATCTAACCGACCCATTACTAACTAATCAAGATAATCATGACTAAATTAAAGATCTAACAAGGGCTGAGTTAGATAAGGCCCGGATCTTAACTAATAGACCAAATCAACCCCGTTACTCTTTTAACCTAAAACCGACGATTTAGAGTAATCATGACCAAATCTCCACTTTTACTAGTTATAAATAGGCCATACTATAAACATAGTTAATCCAAACCCCAATCATTGTCTACGGCAAATCTCACTACCAAATTCATTCCAGAAATGCCCCGATTTTCCAAACAAGCTCTAGACCGCTCGTTAGCGGGCCACTAATTCCAAAACTATAGCATAATGTCCGTCTTGCTGGGCTTGACATTTATCGTGGGAATCGGACCTGGGTACTGTCCAGAACCACTCAACTTGAGTCAAAGGACGAGTGCATGAGAAGTGCAAATAGCCTAAAGGAAGAAGCTGAAACTTAAGTGAATTGGGTCATCCACTCTCATACAAAGTTGAGGATTTCGGACCGTCGGTTTGCGATTAAACTTCACATGTAGAGTAAGGATATTTCCCTGCTCATATCCGTATAGTCGCAGGCCCGATCGATAGTCGGTGACCATTGAACTGAATTCTGATCCTACCCGTCGATTGACGCGTCCAAATAACAGGCCGTTCGTGTTTATGGGTAGATCATCGTTAGGGTCAACTATCCAACGGTGGATGTCGACTCCTATGCCCCGTAGTAGCCCCAAAATGGTAGAAAAATACCCCCTAGGGCTAGTATGGTAAAAACTCATCCCTTAGGGCCATTTACACCAAAACCTAGCATTATATAAAGGTCCTATTTGGGCACCCCCTCTCCCCATACGAATTTGCCCTAGGTGGAACAAAGGGAGAGAGGAGAGAAAAAAAAAAGGGGAAGGAGGGAGCAAAGAGAGTAAAGAGAGAAGAAAGAGTGTGAATGAGAGTGAAGGTGGGTCATAGATCAAAGTAGGGGCCCAAGGGAGTCCGCTTCTTGCAACTCATCGCCTCTTCCTCAACAAACCCTCCACCACAACCGAGAACCGCTTCCATTGCTTGCATAGGTAAACCACGCACCCCTTTTTCTTGAAATCCTTGTGTGAGAGATGATTTGCATGAGATTCTAACATGCAAGTACATTGTCTTAGGATTCCGACCGATCGACTCTGAGTTCGGCGGTCCTAGGTCATTTTTCAAGCCTCCGACGATCCATAGGTGCAACTATTATTCTTAGGTGGCCTAGCACCAATTTTAGTATGAGTTTAATGATTTTTGTTTGCTTGGATGATGCATTTGGAGAATCTAGACAAACCTAGGGAAGACCCTACCCTTAATCCTATCGATTCACATGGAATGGTTATGGAAGTTGTTGCCTTTCATATGATTTGGTTTAAATGGATGATTGTATGTACTTGTCTTATTTGGTTCTCATATGATGTTGCCTCACAGCATGTATGATCCATTAACTCTTGTGTAATTTAATTCTATTAGATGTAGGAAGTACTTAGCTTCCTCACTAACTCACACAACACATATGCACCTTGTTTATGATAATGTTAGCTTTGTTTGATAGGAGAATTTAAATCATATGTTGAGAAGTATGAAAACATGGTATTGTTATGTCAGTTAATACATGAATAGTTGGTATGCTAGGGATCACCATCAAAACCCTTGGGTTGGTTAGGAACATGAGGAGAGCGAAGGTGGCCCCGTTGGTAGGACTATCCTGAGGCTAAACCCATGGGTTTGGGCGAGTGCGGGTGGGTGACAGTACTTAGACAACATGGGTCGCCCGTACCTGATGTCGTCTATCACGTGCTTGCCTAAATTTGTGCGGTATGGCCTACTTACTGATCAATTTTGCTGGTTAACCTTGATTGCTCACATATGTATGGAACCTGACACACCCTACAACTGTTGCAGCCCATCGAGAACTAAACTGAAATTGATCCACCGCCTCGTGAGCCGGGCATGGTGGAATGGGACACTGTGTCCGAGCTGTCGGCCCACGGTGGGTTAACGCGCCTCCCCGTAGTGACCGCGAGTGCTTGATGTCGGGGATGGGGAACCCGACGGGATCAAGGATCGCGGGGTCTTGGCCTCGCAACCAGTTCAGGATATTGATACGTGGGGTGTATCAGATTCCCCAACCAGCTGGATGAATTGACTTAACTAAGAACTCGTCTAACATGATCACATTGCATCGCACTAGTTAGGGTGACGACTCGCCAGTCAAGGTCGCTCTAAGGGAGTGTTGGTCATACGTGACGTTAGATGGAGTCGTTCGAAGGAGTGTTGTGGCAAGGGCATGCATCATATCATCTATCATGCATATGCATTAATAAGATTAGTTAGGCATTTATAAATGATTGTTTTTCATTAAGTTCATAATGTAATTGATACCTGTTACAACATGAGATTAATAGCACTCACTGAGTTGATCACTCACTCCCACTCTGGGATGGTGTTTTAAAACACCAACCAGACTCTCCTATAAGTGCAAGTGATGTAGAGTTCGAGGAGCCTGACGGCGCGAGTCTTGAGGAGGAGGACGAGCTGTCCTACTTTCAGCTGATAGACGGTCCTCCATCGGCCTAGTAGACGGGTTTTAGATTGTTGAGTGGCGGACTCAACTATTATTCTTTTTGGACATGTCATTCTTTTTGTGGTTTTTTTGGGCAATGCCTTGTGCGACCCAGTTATATTCTTTTGGACTTGTATATATATTTGACTTCTTTCATTTCAGCAGATTAGTTGTGGTTGTGTTTCATGTTCCAAGTAATTCCACGCTGCACCTTTACATCGATTAAATGCAATTTATTAAAAATTGGTTATAAGTGATACCTGGGAACTTGGGAGTCAAGTATATACACGACCCCCAATTTTCAGGGCGTTACAAGATGGTATCAAAGCAATGGTTTGGAATTGATTGGGTCGTGGGTCATAAACTCACTAACGCATCCGCTGACTTGAGAGGGATCACAATAGCGATACTAAAACGATAGGAAACATAATAGATACTTAGAGTGCTAGAAACCATCCCAGTCCCTAAATCGGCAACGTTGAATGGAAGGTAAGACTTTCCAGGAATTAGGATTGGGTAGCAAGAGGGAGTAGTGACGCTAGAGAATGAGTCCGAGAGTCTTACAAGACCTCAGCCTATAAACAGAAACGAGCCAGAGATTGAACGATTTGAAGGTCGAAACCATCATCTTAGACCAAATGAGCAAATACCGGGCCAAATTTGATAGATTCGACTCATTTGGGGATAAAGAGTTAGGGGTGAACGAAAATTTACCGAAAACAGTGAAACTGGAAAAAAAAACTAGATTTTGGACACTAAACAGGAATAATCTTACAAAATAACTATACCAATTACGTAGATCAGCTTCTCCTACCCCAAATTCATATATGGCACGTACCGGGGGGCCTCACCAGTGCTCAACAAACCACGTTCTAAAGTGGACCCTCTACGGGCGTGGCGTGACCCCCCCCCCCCCCCCCCCCAACTCTCCCGCGGGCCGGCGTGACCCTGCCCGACTCGCGTGACCCCACCCGACCTAGCATGACCCCGCCCAGTCCACGTGACCCCGCCCGGCCCAGCGTGACCCCGCCCAGCCCGCGTGACCCCGCCCGGCCCGAGTTGCCCTGCCGGAATATCCTACAATTTTGGGTCAACTTCAACAATTCATATCTCTTTCGTTACAACTCCGATTTAGGTGATTTGAAAGCCAAATTGAAGGTTGATGAGTCTAGTTTTATATAAAAATAAGAAAAAAAGTAAAATAAAAATTATAATATATTTAAAATTAAGATGTTTTACCAACTATCCAAAAATTATAAGTTTCGGATAGCTGTTGCTCCTGGAATTTTAATAATTTACTTACAACTCCAAATGATATGAAATTTTGTGGGATGACTTGAAACTTAATAATAAATCATTATAAAAATTTTAAAAATAATTCAGTTACTGAAAGTATAAGAAACGTTACAAAAATTAGATACGTTTTAGTATCTTATAGAAAATCGTTGGTTTCGAATAACTTATGTTTCTAAAATTTTTATAATTTTTATGGAACTCGAAATAGATTGAAATTTTGTATGAAAAGGGTCAACTTAATGATGAATTACCATAAAAATTATAAAAATTATCAAGTAATTAAAAGTGATAAATACTTTATGAACAAAAGATGTAACGAAACCGAGAGTTTCTACAACTAAAAGTTGCCAATGAACCAAGTGTATTTTTTTTCATATTAGAGTTTTAGTATTTTGTTTCTTTTTAGAAATTATTTCTAATTATGATAGAAATTGTCTTGTATGATTAAATTAGATTATTTTTAGTATATTTTTCTACTTCAAATAGTTTCTAGTACGGTTGAACTTCGACTCTTGAATAGGGTTGAGTTTGATTGTTTAATACTTTCTAAGTTCATATTCGAAGCAGACTTCACTAAAATATTGTAAGTTTTCTTATTTTCTTATGTAATTAAGATTCATACCACATTGAGGAGATGATGTTCTTCCTCTTTCCATTCCTGCAGCCTTTCTAGGGTCACTGTCCCTTCAAACCTATGAAATATCCTAGAACTCTCAGTTATTTATTCCTTCTCATTTCACTACTAACCCTCCCAAAACCTCTAAAGAAACCCTCTCCCTCTCCAAATCTCAAAACCATTCTCAAAAACCCATCCAACAACATCCACCTTCAACTCATTTCATTCCATCTCTCCCAAAAACCCATATCTCAATCTCCCATCTTCCTTTCCTTCACATTATCCCTTTCTCTCTATTCATTTCACTCCATCATTCCCATGGGTCATTCCCAAAACCATTTCCAAAACCTATCTCCAAGACCATTCTTAAAACCCATTCTCAAAACCCTTTCTTGAACCCCATTTCCTCAACTCAATCTCAAACCATCTCACCCAACATCTCCTCAAACCCATTTTTAAACTCACATCCTATACCCTTCCCTTCAACAAATCACTTTCCCTCAAATCTTATTTCTCCAAGACCCACCCTCAACAACCTCACCTTCAACACTTCTCTCCCAACCATTTTCAAAACCTCAAATCCATTCAGCAATTTCCACCTTCAACTCTCCTTCTCCATTTCTTCAACTCTTCTGAAATCTCACTACCCACTCTCTCAATTTGCATCTTCTCAAATCCCATTTTCCCTTCTCAAATCCCATTTTCTAAAACCTATCTCCAACCATGGCACCTCTATGTAATATTTTCTTCAATGAGACTTGTCATACAATTTTAATTGAAGAGGCGCATTGTGTTTGAGATTATTTGTTTACCAACTATTAAATATTCTTTTACTGGATGAGAATCATAATGCCCTGTTTACTAGGTGCCAGAGTGTTGTTTATTATTATTATCATTATATATTTATTTTTATTTTTTTGAAAAGTATTCTGGATTCATTTTTCTTTTCAACCATGTTTGAAGAATGCCTGCTGGAAATCACGTAATCTCAAAGAGTTCTTGTAAAATAGGTAGAATTTGAACTGCCAAAAATTTCAGGGTAATGGTGTCACTGCCTTACTTTAACTGATCAGCCAGTCATGCCTTGCATATTAGTACCCCAACAATTTGTAAAATTGATTTTTTATATACTTTGGCATAGATTGATCATTAGATTGTTACGATTAGAAATTTTTATATAAGGTTTGATAATAATCAAGAGGCAACAATTTACTATCCATTTTCAACTTCATTTTAGCCCAATTATTAATCTTTTCCATTCCCTTCATTTCATAGGTCAATTGGTGTTGTTGCCACCAAACGAGCACACCCTTTGAGTTCTGTGGCCACATACCTTAATTTCTTTCCATTCTCCAAAGCCTTCTAAATAAAGAAAGCTGCTAAGGATGCTATGTAGTTCATATAATCAATGGGATTTAAGTTACCTCTAAGATCCAAAACATCGACCTGGATGGTGTGATTTGATCCTTCAATAGCTTGGGCTAGGTAGTCCATCTGATAAGTTGCCTTTGTTGTCCTGTTGGAGTTGTTGCAGGAGTTGAGTCTTGATTGATTCCATTAGCTCTCTCCAAATCACCCCCATCACTTCCTGAGCCTTGATTTGCTGCAGCAGGGGAGGAGGCACCCTCGTCCTCATCCGACCCATAAGAATAGTAGCTTAACTTTACGGAAATTAGTAGTTGTTTTGAGTCAGTTAGGACTACTTCCAAGTATTGAAGATAGTTAGAACTTTTACTTGATTAGTCTGGTTTTTTTTTCCTTTATGATTAGAGTATCTAGTAATACATGTAAATCCATACTGTAGGATGTAACTAGCCATACTAATGGCACTTTAAGTCCAATATGAATGTATGGATTGCCTTGGAATTTTCTTGTTGCCTTGTGAATGCTTGTATGTATAATTATCTTACTGCGTTCTTATTAGCGTTATTAGCACTTCAAACCACCAGAATACCTTAAAACTTTCCAATATTTCTTCATTCTCGAAATTTATGGAACCGAAGTGTAGTCTGCTCATAACCCACTAGTCTTAAGATTGAAATGGTAATTCATATAGAATTTTATGCCTTTAGAAACTTTTTAGGATGATATTTGACCATAGGCATATCGAGAGATTTATTAACCCCCAATTTGGATACAAATTAAAACGAGGACTCTCGTAGAGCAAGACCCAAAGGACAACCTTATAAATAGGAGATTTAAACTTTCCAATGATGGTCGTTCCCTAAACATTCAGATTGATCGGACTACGGAATTATGGAAATATACACCTACGAAGCATTCACGGCTTGACCCAATTATCAATCCTGGACAACTACCAATGGACTCACTGCTTTGACAGAGCAGAAGACCAGGATCCACCAGGACAAAGAAGGGATACGATGAGCCTTTTACCTTGGTCAGGTAGATGATCGACGTATCGGGTTCAAGCCCACTACAACCATCTCTCCGTATTGGTCTAACATTAAAAAAAATATTTTTACTCTAGATAGAGGGAAACTGTCGCCATGAATCTAAATCTTTAAAAATAAATAGATAAATAAATAAATTATAATAAACCATCAGGGTGAAAAAGTTTTAAGGGGGGTAGACTAAAATGAGCCAGCCAGGCGTAGATAGTATACACCCTACCACGCAAATAAACTTGAAGTCAATAAAATTTAGGCAAATGAAATAATAAAATCTTTACTTATTACCCTTAGGCAATTTCAGGGACGAAATTATTTTTAAGGGGGGTAGATTGTAAAGTCCTGGATTTTCACAGTTTTAGATTTTCAAAAATCCTTTAAAAAAATTAATATAATTAACTTATATTATCATTTAATGACCATTGCCACTGAATGATAGTTTATATACGGGTGGTACCCATAAAGAACCGCACAAGCCCGATTAATGAACCGTAGGAAGCCAACGAATCTGCCTGATCAGTTGAACATTAGGTGTAGCCCCATGATTTACTCACATAGGACCCAAATCTAACCGACCCATTGCTAACTAATCAAGACAATCATGACTAAATTAAAGATCTAACCGGGGCCGAGTCAGATAAGGTCCGAATCTTGACTAATAGACCAAATCAACCCCGTTACTCTTTTAGCCTAAAACCGACGATTTAAAGTAATCATGACCAAATCTCTACTTTCACTAGTTATAAATAGGCCACACTATGAATATAGTTAATCAAAACCCTAATCATTGCCCATGAGAAATCTCACTACCAAATTCATTCCAGAAATACCCCGATTTTCCAAATAACCTCTAGACCACTCATTAGTAGGCCACTAATTCTAAAACTATAGCATAATGTCCATCTTGTTGGGCTTGACGTCCATCGCGGGAGTCGGACCTGGGTACTGTCCAGAATCGCTCAACTTGAGTCAAAGGACGAGTGCATGAGAAGTGTAAATACCCTAAAGGAAGAGTTGAAATTTAAGTGAATTGGGTCATTCACTCTCATACAAAGTTGAGGATTTCGGACCGTTGGTTTGCGACCAAACTTCACACGTGGAGTAAGGATATTTCTCTGTTCATATCCGTATAGTGGCGGGCCCGATCGATGGTCGGTAACCGTTGAACTGAATTCTGACCCTACCCGTCGATCGACGTGTCCAAATGACAGGCCGTTCGTGTCTATGGGTAGATCATCATTAGGGTCAACTATCCAACAGTGGGTGTCAACTCCTACACCCCATAGTAGCTCAAAAATGGTAGAAAAATATCCCCTAGGGCTAGTATGGTAAAAACCCATCCCTTAGGGCCATTTACACCAAAACTGGCATTATATAAAGGCCCTATTTGGGCACCCCCTCTCCCCATACGAATTTGCCCTAGGAGGAACAAATGGAGAGAGGAGAGAAAAAAAAAAAGGGAAGGAGGAGGCAAAGAGAGTAAAGAGAGAAGAAAGAGTGTGAAAGAGAGTAAAGGTGGGCCATAGATCAAAGTAGGGGCCCAAGGGAGTCAGCTTCTTGCAACTCCTTGCCTCTTCCTCAACAAACCCTCCACCACAACTGAGAACCGCTTCCATTGCTTGTATAGGTAAACCCCTCACCCCTTTTTCTTGAAACCCTTGTGTGTGAGAAGATTTGCATGAGATTCTAATATGCAAGTACATTGTCTTAGGATTCCGGCCGATCGACTCCTTGTTCGGCGCTCCTAGGTCATTTTTCAAGCCTCCAACGATCCATAGGTGCGGACTATTGTTTTTAGGTGGCCTAGCACCAATTTTAGTATGAGTTTAATGATTTTGATTGCTTGGATGATGCATTTGGAGAATCTAGACAAACCTAGGGAAGACCCTACCCTTCGTGTTATCGATTCACATGGAATGGTTATGGAATGTTGTTGCCTTTCATATGATTTGGTTTAAATAGATGATTGTATGTACTTGTCTTGTTTGCTTCTCATATGATGTTGCCTCATAGCATGTATGATCCATCAACTCTTGTGTAATTTGGTTCTATTAGATGTAGGAAGTACTTAGCTTCCTCACTAACTCACACAACACATATGCACCTTGTTCATGATAATGTTAGCTTTACTTGATAGGAGAATCTGAATCATATGTTGAGAAGTATGAAAACATGGTATTGTTATGCTAGTTAATACATGAATAGTTGGTATGCTAGGGATCACCATCAAAACCCTTGGGTTGGTTAGGAACATGAGGAGAGTGAAGGTGGCCCCATCGGTAGGACTATCCTGAGGCTAAACCCATGAGTTTGGACGAGTGCGGGTGGGCGACAGTAGTTAGACTACATGGGTCACTCGTACCCGATGTCATCTGTCACGTCCTTGCCTGAATTTGTGTGGTATAGCGTACTTACCGACCAATCTTGCCTGTTAACCTTGATTGCTCACATATGTATGGAACCTGGCACACCCTACAACCGTTGCAACCCATCGAGAACCAAACTAAAATCGATCCACCGCCTCGTGTGCCGGGCATGGTGGAATGGGACACTGTGTCCGAGTTGTCGGCCTACGGTGGATTGACGCGCCTCCCAGTAGTGACCGCGAGCGATCCCTTCTTCTCGGCACTCCCCATGTGCTTGAAGTCGAGGATGGGGAACCCGACGTGATCAAGAATCGCAGGGTCTTGACCTCACACGTTGGGAGGTCTTGGCCTCGCAACCAGTTCAGGGTATTGATACCTGGGCTGTATCAGATTCCCCAACCTGCTGGATGAATTGATATAACTAAGAACTCGGCTAACACGATCACATTGCATCGCACTAGTTAGGGTGACGACTCGGCAGTCGAGGTCGCTCTGAGGATGTGTTGGTCATACGTGATCGTTAGATGGAGTCGCTTAAGGGAGTGTTGTGGCGAGGGCATGCATCATATCATCTATCATACATATGCGTTAATAAGATTAGTTAGGTATTTATGAATGATTGTTTTTCATTAAGTTCATAATGTAATTGATGTCTGTTATAACTTAAGATTAATAGCACGCACTGAGTTGATCACTCACTCCCACTCTGGGACGGTGTTTTAAAACACCTACCAGACTCTCCCGTAGGTGCAGGTGATGTAGAGTACGAGGTGTCTGGCGGTGCGAGTCTTGAGGAGGAGGACGAGCTGTCCTACTTTCAGCTGATGGATAGTCCTCCATCGACCTAATGGACGGGTTTTAAATTGTTGAGTGGCAGTTCAACATATTATTCTTTTTGGACATGTCATTCTTTTTGTGGTTTTATTGGGCAACACCTTGTGCAAACCACTTATATTCTTTTAGACTTGTATATATATTTGACTTCTTTCATTTCAGCAAATTAGTTGTGGTTGTGCTTTATGTTCCAAGTAATTCCACGCTGCGCCTTTACATTGATTAAACGCAATTTATTAAAAATCGGTTATAAGTGATACCCGGGAACTTGGGAGTCGAGTATATACACGACCCACAATTTTTAGGGTGTTACAATAGCATTCATGCCTTGCATCGCATAGCCTTGGTACGGCTGATAGTATTCATGGACTTACCAGCGTATTTCTGCATTTCTCTGATATTGTATACTTGCGACTTGCCTTGCGCACACACTTACACTACCCTCTAAGCTTTTATAAGCTTATGCACGACCGTTGCTTGCAGGTGATGTTGGATCGCAGGAGTGCGTATCAGATCATTTTGGAGCCTTTTGATCACCTTGTATTTCCTTTTCCGTATTGTATTTAAAGTTTTTGAAATAGTGGATATGTGGTGATGTTTTTTTGTGACTTGGTTATGCTCCATTATAAACAAAAAAAAATACTGAAAATCTTCCTTGTAGGATCCTAGGATCGGAATCTGGCATATGAGTGCCGAGAGCCGAGAATGGGGCACTACGAAGGCTGTCGGTGCCGGATTCAGCGATCGAAAATTTTGTGAGCCCGTTTTTCATGTTTGGGGCTTGACAGAAGTTGGTATCAGAGCATAACTTGGGAATACCTAAGGATTACATCACTTATCAACTATGAACTTAGAATGAATAGGTCCCGAGTCTGAATAACTTAGCGATCTTTCGACATAGACCATTAGCGTTTATGCCTTCGAGAATTCTCAAGGCTGATAGGCCCTTTTTCCCTCCTGTAGGACATGTCGCCTAGGAGAGCGACCCGAGCGACTATCGCTCCACCACCTGCGACTCCTACTCTACCACCTGTGACTCCCGTTCCACAACCGGATATTCTTACTTTCCAGCCTGAGGATGCCACTCCACTACCCGAGATCGGTGCAGATCTAACCGTACCTATGAGTGTCACCAAGTTGCAGCAGATACTATAGGCGATGATCGCTATTCTCCATGGGCAGGGCAGACGTCCCACTGTTACGCCGGCCAAGGCAGAGCAGGAGCATACAAGTGCCCTTCTCAAAGACTTCCGACATCACGATCTCCCGCGTTTCTGGGACGAGCCAGACCCTACTGCAGTAGAAATATGGTGATCTAATGTGGAGAAGATATTCGACGCCATAAGATGTATGACCCAGCAGCGGGTCTCATTAACTGTATTTCTTCTCCAGGGTGAGGCTCAGCATTGGTGGGCATCTGTCGTCCGAGCGGTAACGGCCGATTTAGAGTGGACCTGGGAGGACTTTGTAGACCGGTTCGACCGGAAGTTCTTTCCCGAGCATGTACGGCAGCAGCGCGCATTAGACTTTGAGACTCTGGTCCATGGGGACATGACTATGTCCCAGTATGAGGCACGTTTCGTCACGCTGTTGAGATTCGCGACATGCCATGTTGATGATAAGGAGCGGAAGGCCCACCATTTTTTAGAACGGCTTGCGTCCTGCCCTCAGGAGTCGTGTGGCCGTACACATGCTTGCGTCCTGCCCTCAGGAGAAGATTGTGCAGAGGACTCTAATCTACGAGGCAGATTGGCCAGTTTGCAAAGCACCCGTGACCAGAGAGGAGATCAGAAGAGGAAGGCACCCTCCATTAGCACCCAGCAGTAGCAACATCGTCCACAGTAGTGACACATGACCCACCCAGCATTTTGAGCACCAGTGGCACCCCTAGCACTACCTCCAGGACTGTTTCCAGGTACTTCCTTTGGATGCGGTAGGACAGGACATCGTAGGCACGAGTATCCCCATCTGCAGCAACAGCAACCGAGGGCACCATATTAGCCTCCGCAGTAACCCCCACAGCAGCAGCAGCAGCGACCGCAGCATCAGCCTCCTGGACCTCGGTCGCAGTAGCAAAGGCAGCAGATCAGGCCACTATAGTGGCAGAAGTTGTAGCAGAGACCTCAGAGGGGACATGAACCTCCACAGTAGGCCCAGGGCAGATTTTATGGCACCCAGCAGGACCCTCAGTCATCAAGAAGGGTCGTCGAGGGTACTCTCCCTGTTTCTGCATGCAATGCATGTATTGTTTGATACTGACGCATCGCATTCCTTTGTGGCTGATGATTTCTGTCGATCGACCGGTTTGCCATTGGAGTCTGCTCGTGAGGGTTTGTTGGTATTAACGCCCTTGGGGAAGACTGCAGTGATAAACCGATTTTGCTTGTCTTGTCCCGTTCTGATTGGGGATATCTTTTTGCCTGTTAATCTGTTCGTAGTGTCAATGTCCGAGTTTGATGTCATTCCGGGCATGGATTGGCTCACCGAATACCACGCCATATTGGATTGCTCCGCGAGGACAGTCACATTCTGCATACCCAGAGTGCCAGAATTCCAGTTTGTTGCCGACCCAAGAGGAGAGCAGCGTTCCTGCCAGTTGTCGTGTGCCGTTGAGGAGTCAGTTGCTTTGAGTATCGACCAGCTACCGGTCGTTTATGTCTTTCCCGATGTGTTCCAAGAGATTTCAAGATTACAACCTCGTCGACACACCAGGTTCCAGATTGATCTCGTGCCCAGTACCGCGCCTATTTCGAAGGCCCCGTATCGTATGACATCATTAAAGTTGCAGGAACTGCAGAAGCAATTGGACAAGTAGCGTGAGCTATGTCACGCCCCGAACTCAGAAACCGGGCTCACAAAATTCCCGATCGCCGAATTCGGCGCCGACAGCTTCCGTAGTACCCCATTCTCGGCTCCCGGCACCCATACACCAGGTTCCGATCCTGGGATCTTAAAAGGAGGATTTCAAATATGATTTTGCTTCAGTATAAGCATAACCCATGAACAATAACCACAAGAACACCATCGCAAAATCCACTATGATCAAAAACTTTAAAGTACAATGCGTATGAAGGGAAATACAAGATAATAAAGACAAAACTCTTGAAGCTCTGCAGCACGCTCCTACTCCTAAACTGCTACTGTCTAACGTCACCTGGACGCAACGGTCGTGCATAAGCTTATAGAAAGCTTAGATGGTAGTGTAAATGTGTGTATGTGTGTGTAATATGAACGTGCTCAGAATGCAATATCAGAGTAATGCAGAATCATGCTGATGAGTGCATGAATGCAATCAGCCATACCAAGGCTATCCGGTGGAAGATATGAATGCGATCGGTCATACCAAGACCATGCGATGCGAGATGCAACTCAAGCATACTAATCCTGCAGCTCATCACCAGAGCATCAAATATCAGTACAGCTCTCACACTAGATAATCACCGAGGTCTAATATACTCTACGCCAGCTTGCCGCCCCTATCTGAACATACAATTGGGTGGGAAGAAGAGACTTCACTATCCGCCTGCCAATATCGGGCCTAGCTTTTCGATAATGGACCTATTCCTCAAGCTGGTCAAACTCAACCTAGAAATTTTCCCCTCACTCAGGCAGGTAAGGTCACACCCCTTTCCAACCAACCATGACATAGTGGGAGACGCGACCTACTGGTATACAGCCCTTGTGCGCTCATGTATCTACTCGGTCTCGACATTGGAGTCATCCTCTAGTACCATCAGGTTTAGGGATTTTTACCCAGGGACATCTATGGCGCCCTGATGCTAGAGCCAATATTTCCGGTATCCATTCCGGGGATCCACGATGTGCATGTGTAGGCCACAACCCTGATGTCATTAGGGCATACGATGATCATGTCACACATATGCAAGATGCATGAGTCACACCGTCCAGTCATGCAACAATCCTTCGCCTGCCACGCGCTCATGTGGGTAACTCATATCAATGAGTCCCATGAATAATCTGCCCAATGACATATGCTATGATCAGTCACTACTTATATCAAGCATACATATGATGCGTATGGGTATGAGTCATGGAATTATACTAAACATGTTATAAGGTGATGAACTATCCTCACAATGAAGATGGGCCTAGATGGCCTAAACACAACAAGTATGGGCCTATCAATGGGCCCTAGGGAGAGTTATAATGTGGACATTTCACCAACATTATTCTTACAATGTGGATGTTAAACCATCATTGCTCCTAAGGCATGGCCCGCCATAGACATCATGACGTAAACCATGGTGGAATCACACATTGCAATAGACCTTATGTACATCCCGTTGGGCCTCAACCCAAGGGCCCCAAATACATCGAATGGGCCGCATCACATGGGCCTCATATATATCCAGGTGGGCCTCAACATCGAGCCTCATATATCACATTGAGCCTAATCAAATGGGCCGAAACAATGGACCAAATCAACTGGGCCGAGTTGAATGGACCTAGTTGAATGTGCCGAGTTCAAATAGGCCAAACCCAACTCATCTATTTTTAGAGATCAATATATATATAATGAATCATATCAAAAGATCAACTGGACCGTACCATATCTAACCATGGTGGTAATGATTTCCATGGTTAAATCCCAGTGGGCCCCATCATAGGGTTTATTTCCCATCCAGTCCATTTATAATGTCACAAAGACCTGGATTTAGAGGAAAAACAAATATCATAATGGTTCAAACTTGGTAGCCCAAGGGTTTAATGGTGCACGTTCAAACCCACTGTTTTCTATAATGTGGTCCACCTGATCCTAGATTTGTCTCATTTTTCTTCTAGTATCAAGCCTTAATATTATCTTTCAAAATGGTTGGACGGTTTGGATGCAACACATGCATCATGGTGGGTCCCATAGGGATGGACGGCATAAATAAAGCACATACCTCAAGGTGGGGTCCACACGTGTGGAATACCATACATACATCAGTGGATCCCACGTGGGGCCCACCATAAAGTTTATCTGCCATCCAAACTGTTAATAAGGTCACACAGACCCATATACATAAAAAAAAAATTGTATATTTATCCAAAACGTCTGGAACCAGGGAGGTTCCAATGGCAGACGTTCAACCCACACCGTTTCCTATGACGTGGACCACCTGAGCTCTGATTTACAGGTGATTTTTGGGGTGGCCCATTGCCCTAAGGGGCCTACCAAATGCATGGTGTTGATGCCAACACACATCACGATGGGGCCCACAGCTGGGACCCATGCCCCTGCCCGTCCTCCCATCCACGCGCAACAACAGGACGCTGCTACAGCGTCCTCTGGACGAGCAGCAGCAGCGCCTGCTGCACCCTTATTTTTTATGTTTCTCGTGGTTTTTCTGAGGTAGGGCCCGCATCAGGTGGATCCGCTCTATCCATTGGATTCTATAGCTCATGATCGACCAAATGAGCCCAATATACAATGTATTTTGGTATATAGAAACATCAGAGTGGGCCCTAGTAGTCTTGAACGGTAGAAATCACAGTTTTCTATGGTATGGCCCGCTTTGTTATCGGATTGGCCTCATTTTCGGCTCAACGCCTAAAATGGGCTGAGAAGTGGAATGGACGGCGTGGATTTGATTTGTACATCAAGGTGGGGCCTACATGAGTGGTCCGACCAAAAGCTTTAAACTAAAGCTAATATTTTTGTTTTGTCGTCAGTACACCACACTGTCCAGTTCACACTTCACTGTAAAGCCATGTCCAGCGTCCCTGGATGCTGGACGGTGTGGAAACAACAAAGGTGCTCCCACATGGATGTGGCCCACCTGTTTGGATCGACATGATATTTGTGTTTTTCCTTCCATCCAGGCCCGCTAACGGGCTGGACAGTGTAGATCCAACACATCTATTAGGTGGGTCCCAGGAAGATGGATGGCGTGGATAGGTTACATACTTCATGGTGGGGGATCTATCCGAGTGGGCCACATGCCACATCATCACAAAGAGACAAGGAGAGAGAGAGAGAGAGAGAGAGAGAGAGAGAGAGAAAGACGAGAGACACAGCGATACAGGGGCCCCGCCACTATGGGCCCCTCATGATTACAACACATACATCATAATGGGTCTCACCTATAAGTGGGCCCTCAAATGCAAATTGATTTTAGATCACCCACCTATTGGCCTCCTTCTTGCTCCCTTATGCTTGTATGCTCCTTGCCTTCAATTTTGATGAAGGTAGATGATGAATGAATGGTTGAGATGGGAGATGAGAGGGTGGGAAAGTGGGTCACACTTGTTGTTTTGGAAGAGAGCTTGGGGAGCCTTGGACGTGGGATATTTTGTTTCTTGGGAGTGAAGAGAGGGAATGAGAGAGAGAGAGAGACAAGGAAGTGATGGGTGAAAAGGGATGGGATGATCGGTGATGGGTGATGGGTGGAGTGATGGGGTTGTAAAAAAGGGACGGGTGAAGAGAGAGAGAGAGAGAGAGAGAGAGAGAGAGAGAGAGTTGACTTTGGGAATGGGAAGGGATGGGTTGCTTGTACTTGCGGTATGGTGTGTACTTAATTGATTGATTGATGAGATAGGTCGTAGAGATTCTCTCAAAATTTGAACGCGGGCTCACATCTCCTGGCCCGGGTATTAGATCGGTGCACAAGTCACGGCGTTGGAACCACGGTGATGGTACAGTCGCTACGGTACAAGTTTCGAGTAAATCCAACTTCAGTATGCAGGACTCGGCTTAGGATCCCTCGCAAATGTCGGATACATGTTGAGGGTTGTTGTAATTCGACCAGGAGGACCGCGGAAGCCTACGGAACAGTATGAACTAGGATACGAGTCTTACAACTCTCCCCTCCAAATAAAAATTTCGTCCTCAAAATTTACACAATCATTGCAAGTAAACATAATTCATAATAGAAGAGAAAACAAAGCATCGTCGTATAAAAACCGGAGACAGCATACAAGATACAACATATAATCAATCATCAAAGAGATGGGGATAGCGCTCTCGAATCTCAGCCTCAAGCTCCCAAGACGCCTCATCAACAGAATGGTGACCCCACTGAACCTTCACCAAGGGAACGACCTTGGTCCGGATGACCTGCTCCTTCCGATCAAGGATACGAACTGACTGCTCAATGTAAGAAGCATCCTCACGAACCTTCAACGACTGCCAATCAATAACAGGAACGATGTCTGACACACACTTTCTCAGCATAGAGACATAAAAAATGTTATGAACGACAGACAACTGAGATGGCAAGGCAAGCCGATAGGTCACGGCGTCAACGTGCCCAGTGATCTCGAAAGGTCCTATAAATCTCGGGGCAAGCTTGCCTTTCGCTCCAAATCAAACTACGTCCTTCATAGGCACGACCTTGAGATACAATCGGTCCCCTACTGCAAACTCCAAGGGACGACGCCGACAGTCAATAAAACTCTTCTGCCAGCTCTGAGCGGTGCTCATCCTCTGCCTGATGATATCGATAGTTTCTGACGTCTGCTGCACAAGCTCGGGACCTAGGAGACGCCGCTCTCCTACCTCTGTCCAACAACTCGGAGATCTACACGGTATGCCATATAATGTCTCAAAAAGAGTTATGTCTATGATCGCCTAATAGCTGTTGTTGTATGCGAACTCAGCCAATCGCAGATGCTATCCCAGCTACCCCCGAAGTCAATCTCGCAGGCTCAAAGCATATCCTCAAGGATCTGGTTAACCCTCTCGGTCTGGTCGTCAGTCTGTGGATGGTACACGGTGTTAAGCTGCAAATCAGTCCCCATCGCTCTCTGGAAGCTCCCTCAAAACTGAGACATGAACTTTGGGTCTCGGTCTGAAACGATCGAGATAGGAACACCGTGCAGCCTCACAATCTCATCGACAAACAGCTTGGCGAGCCGGTCCGCATGTCAGGTCTCACAAATCGTAAGAAAATGTGTCGACTTCGTCAGACGGTTAGCGACAACCTAGATGGTGTCATGACCACGCTGTGTCCTCGGTAGGCTCATAATAAAATCTGTCGACACGTGCTCCCACTTCCACATTGGGACACTTAATGGCTGGAATAGACCAGGGGGTCTCTGATGATCGGCCTTGACACACTGGCATGTGTCACATTCAACCACAAAACTAGCGATCTGGCACTTCATCCCCCCCCCCCAAAAAAAAAATATTGTCACCTCATGTCACGGTACATCTTCGTCGAGCCAGGATGGATAGAAAACCGTGATCGATGTGCTTCGATCGTAAGATCTCTGCACAACTCAAGAATATCTGGGACACATAATCGGCCTCTGAAGCGAAGTCCACTGTCAGAACCAATCTGCCAATCTGTCTGACTCTCAGATATAACTTCTACTCGGTAATCCTGTAACGACTCGTCTGTCCGCTAAGCTTCGATCATCCTTGCAACAAGAGAGAGTTGAATCGACAGGCTCAATTGTTGAACGATAGAAGACTACAGACCAAAGTTGAAGTCATACTATGTTATATCCTCAAGCATCTTTCATTCATGAATCATCATGTGTGCCACTAGGCCTCATGGCTAACCGCTAAGGGCATTCGCCACCACATTCGCCTTGCCTAGGTGGTACTGGAGGTCGAAATCATAGTCCTTCAAAAGCTCCATCCAGCGTCTCTGCCTCATGTTCAGCTTGGACTGAGAGAATATATATACTTTAAGCTCTTGTGGTCGGAGAAGAGCTCGAACCTGACCCCATAGAGATAGTGTATCCACACCTTCAGTGCGAAGACGACTGCTGTAAGCTCCAAATCGTGTGTGGGGTAGTTCAGCTCATGATCCTTGAGCTTCGAGACGCGAAGGCTACAGGCCTGCTGTGCTGCATCAGGACAACACCTAAACCAATATGTGAGGCATCAGCAAATACAACAAATCCATCACTCCTAAAGGGAAGAGTGAGACAGGGGCGGACGTCAGACGGTCCTTCAGCTCCACGAATGTCTGCTCACATGAGTCAGTCCAAATAAAACCTGCGTCCTTCCAAGTCAACCTGGTCAACGGGGCAAGAATACGATAGAAGCCCTTAATGAAACGTCGATAGTATCCCGCTAAACCAAGGAAACTGTGGATCTCGAACGCAGTCGTGGGCTGGCCCCACTAACGCACTGCCTCAACCTTG